>JAPYYT010001157.1:0-83995 GCA_030522565.1 Ceratosolen corneri
CTTTTATTCCCGATGGCTGATGACTTGAGATTGTCTTCTCAGGAGACTACTTGAAGGTTTACCTTCCAGATCTAAGACGATTCTGACGCGAAGCGCCCGCACTGATTAGTTTAGATTTCACCCCGCTCCTTGAGGGTAGGGGTGGCCTCATCGTACAATTCCTTGAGAGAGGGAAATGTTGTTTGTTTGAGACTAATTTTCTCTTGTCAAGTTGTGAAATCGGTAAAACATCATTTAAAACGCATGATAGGAGACAAATCGAGTCAATTTTAAACTCGCGTCCGATGGAGCCACTAAGTGACGATCCAGAAGACACCACGGCACTTATACCAGGTCATTTTCTGATTGAGAAGATAATCACCACTATCTTAGAACTACTATTGATGGATTTATCATCATCTAGGCTCTCACTGGTAATTCATTCGACAGCGATTTTAGGTCAGTAAAACCATTGCCTCCAGTGACATCAAGCAATATCGAAATGACATCATAAATGCAACGACATCAAAGTTTGTATGTTAGTTCTATTAACAGACGAACGAACAGCGTCATGCAAGTGGGCTCTGGCTCGCGGAATCCGGAATCCAATCTTAGCGGTATTTAATTTACACCTGAATATTACGACAACAAAGAACATATAACTTAAGACAAAGACCGTATTATAATTTCCATTTCTTTTCAATAAACACTGTTTTACAGTATTACAAACGACTTCTGTTAGTCGATGTCTTTCTATCCTGCTATCTCTCATCTTCCACTTTCGGCCTCTCCCTCACACTATTCTGGGAAACCTCAGCATTGGGTCAATTCCCGAACACCCACACTTTTCGCTAGATCTGTACGACGGTAGTTTCAATTATTTCGAGGTACTTATAGCTGTCAATATTGTCGAAGTCAAGAGACGATAAACAAATTATAAATAACTGTGGTAACTGGACAATTAATAATGAATAATAAATAACTGATTATAATAAGCTGATCACAATATTAGAACTAACCAATGCCTTACAAACATTATTGTCGAGTATATAATAGCACATAGTAATTAGCATTTGAATATTGTTCTATTTTTCAGTAATTTATCAACCGCCGGTTTGGACCCTCCCCACTTGCACCGTCCATTTGCACTTTAGCAAGAAGGTTATAAATATGATTGTATTAGTCAAGCAGGCGGATTCTCCCAAAAGAAAACAAAATTCTCATATAGCATTCTTCATGGTATCCACACAAGCCGACAGTTTCAGTATCATCCACACACGTCGGGATTGTATAGTAATTTGTTAAGGTATCCTCTACCTAGCTCTCGTGGGCTCAGATTTACCTGTTCCAACGGCCTACTGATAGGGATTTCACCTGCGGAACTGCATGCACTCCCTGATGTTAAAGTGTATGGATATAATAGGATTGATCGTTGGCGGTAGGATAGATTAAATCGTTAAACACGTGTGTGTGCTGGTTACTATTATTTAATGATAAACTTTCTATTATTTTATACAGCGGTTGATATAATTATTTGGGCTTTTGTGTGTGTGTGTGTGTGTGTGTGTGTGTGTGTGTGTGTGTGTGTGTGTGTGTGTAATAATTAACTGTCGCGATTGATCTGCGAATGGTACACGATAACGGTTTCGACGCATAAACGGAGAATCAATGGTATTTGAGAATCCACCGTGCGGCTAGCCTCTTTCAAATTAAGATGGATTTAACAAACCTCTATTAAGATGCAAGGTTCGATTGTAAGTTGACCGCACGTTCTTTCTTACCCGGCGGGGATGCGCGGAAGAGGATAGCTTCCCTCTTCGTTTCTTGCTGACAAAGTCTGAGCGTTCCAATTACCTACGTTGTTGCTGGATGACTGTTACTATCAATCCATGTGTTGACAAATTTGCTTCACTTCAGCCGTAGGGAGCGCGTCTACTTCGAAACCATTCACGGCGGCGTTTACCAATCTTCTTGCCTTGTTGCGGCTACCACTAGGATTATCACTTTGGGAATCAATTGAAGATTGTATGTTAATCGAAGACAACCACACACTGACGCCACAGAGAGTGTCACCCTGCACTCACAGTTCGCATTGGGACTTTTCGTTACCCCGCTGGAACTAATTGACTTGATTTTTCCTATTGGTCTCGCGATCGGCAATTTGTTACACTAATTGTTGTTAGTACACTTAGTTTTCTATCCTCATTGATTTTGGCCGATAGGCGGACCTTTTCTCGCATGTGGTCACACTTTGGCTTAGTCCACTGCGTAGGCAGAGCGGGAGAAACTGAGAAGTCATTTTACTTTATCTAGCCCGGGCCCTATGGTCATGAGTGTAATTACACATGCACTTTGCTTCCATCCTTTTTGTTCAAGTCCAATCACGTTAGGTTTTAATCACCTCATATTAATATCTTTTAGCCACGACCATGTGCAATTATAACACTTCATTTGAGTATTATTCTCGGTTTTTCTAGCAATGAACGTCTAGTCTCCAGTCAATAGCACTCTTTTATTCTCTGCAATTGTACCGCACTTTTAAATTCGTAAACATCGATGCTCAAATTACACGGCAACGGTGCGAAGATTGATTTATTATACGGATTTCCGAACATAATTGCATTAACAATACACAAAATCCAATGTCGTATAGTGAACTAAGTAGCATTCACATATACAAGGAGATTAATATAATAAATTTAGTAACCTTCAAGATAAAAGTTCAAGTTAATATACACTTATTGAAAGCCATCATACAGTGTGATCATCAATTTACAACTGATCATCGAGGCTGTATGGACCAATTATACTCAACATGACAACTATATTATATTTTTTATCAGATTATTGTTAATAAAACCGTTTATAATATTATACCAAGCATTACGACTACAATTTACAACTTCCCCTATTATCTCTTAACTTTCGCTATCTGCCTCTGCCACTGAATATCTTTGGGAGAGTTCATACTTGGGTGAATTCCTAAACAGTCTGCAATTATAGATCTTTAAACTAGATAATTTTTGATTGTTTTTTTAATAATATTTTTATTATTAAAATTTTTTATTGTTTTTTTAATGATATTTTTATTATTAAAATTTTTTATTGTTTTTTTAATAATGTTATAATTATATATATATATATATATATAAATCATTATTGATCATAAAATAAATATAATATATCTGACAAATTATATCTGAAAAATGATTTAAATATGCTTCTAGAGACTTTTCTTAAAAAATTAGTAAATTAAAAAACTTTCATTTCATGCTATTTATTTTGAAAGTTATTAAAAACTAAGGATTTTATTATTTTATAATTTTTCAAATAAGTTTTAATATGAATTATAATGATCAATAATGATTATTATATATAATTATATTGTAATAAATTCTGCTGTATAATATTTTGTTATTGAAGAAAAATTGTTTAAAGAACAACTGTTCAATAAATGTAAAAGTTTTGAAGTCTTTTTTTGACTCTTAATATTCAACTTTATAACTTAAATAAAATAGAATATTTATAAAATTAGAGTATATTCAAATAATTTTATATTTATTGAGAATATAAAATATATTTTACAATTAATAATATTATTTCGTATAAATATAATAATTATTTAATACAAAGTTTATTATTTTAATTTCTATTTTTATTACTGATATTAAAAATAAAAGTATAAATTTGATATATTTGTAAAATATCCTTTATTTTTGGTATCTATTTTATAAATAATTAAAATAATATTTTATATTTTTGATGGTTTCATATTTAAATGCTATTATTTATTACTTTTTAATAGATCATAAAACTAATATAATATAATTGCGTAATATTGTTATATATAACTAAAATACAATGTTTATGCGTTAACTTAATACTCTATACTTTATGTAATTAAAAATATATTTAAATAATCCATCATTTATATACATCAGTCGAGTTTTCATTTCAAGTATTTTTGAATTTACTAGTATTTGTAATACTTGTTGCATTATTTTTCCGTATTGTTAATTAAAAAAAAATTTAGTATAAACATAAAAATAAATGTTTTAAAAATTTTCTATTACTTATGTAATTAAATAATAATAAAACACCCGTAATATAAATATAAATATAATAAAATATAATAATATAAAAATAATAAAATAAAAATAACACGAGTAATATAAATTATTATTTATCTTTATATTTATTATAAAACTATAAAAAAAATTTTTATTATATTTATATTATATTTTAATAATATAAATAATATTATATTTTATCAAAAATCCATGGTTTAGTTAATTGCTTTAAATTAACATGCAATAACGAAATACTGACAAGCCAATTTTCAATTGTTTACTAAATCAAAGATAATTTAAAGCAGTTTTATTTCTTAGTATTTTTTGCAATAAATCAATTTTTTGCAACTGAACGAATAGAATAATTTGTATTAATATAATCTTTTCATCACGTTCAGAAAACAAAAAGAAAAAAATATAGATAAATAGAAAAATACCGGAAAAGCAGCGAACTAGAATCGCCAACGAGAAAAAGGGAGTCCCTGGAAATAGTTGACGGCGAGGGTATGACGGCTTTCTTTGATTTTTCGTATAACTCATGAAAGAATATTTCTTGCAGTTTGGACACTGAATGTGGTAAATATAAAGAACGAGAGAAATAGAAGAGATGATAGATTAGGTATTTAAAGAAAATACGCTTTAGTGCGTATTACAAGAAGTCAGGCGAAATTGATAAAATCTCATAGTAACAATATTGTAGCGGATGAAAAACAGAGCGTGTACTTACGAAAAAGAAATACTTAAGAAAAACAAGATCATATAATTTTGGCATGCATTAGATATGTATTTTAAAAGTAATAGTGATTACAAAAGAAAATAAATAAAGGAATTAGTTATAAAATAACATATATTGAATAAATTTATTATAAAATAATATACATTAGTTATAAAATAACATATATTGAAAAATTGTATATATTGTTAACAATAAATTTATACCGTTGATATATTAATAGATAAATTTACTTTATAAACTAACATATATCGGAAAATTGTATATATTGTTAACAATAAATTTATACCGTTTATATATTAATATATAAATTTACTTGTTATTTAGTACTGTTTCAAAAACATGGTACGTTAGGTAACACAATATTTCAAAAGAAATGAGCTTTATATTAAGCAATTATTTTTTAAGCACTATATTGAAACTTATCTTTTATGAAATATTCTTGCAATAAATAATTTTTAAAACAATATTTGCTAATATTAAAATATAATTTATAATAGTATTCAATAAACGTTTATGAAGTTGATTTTTAAATCAACATTGTAACAAAAGTAAATTTGTAGTAGCAAGCAAAGAAATAAAATTAAATAATATAAAATAATAAAATACTATTTATATGAATTACCAAAAAATATAAATATATTTTACAATAAATTATATGCTAATGGTAATTCTTAATATTCTAATGATAACGATAAAAACATATGATAATATTTCGATTTAAAAAATTATAACTTTTTTAATAGTAAGCATAATCAATTAACAAATAATTAAAATTATATTTGGAAGACCAGTTTTTCTTATACAAAATTATGCGTTTAAATTTAAAAATTAAATATCTTATGATAAATACGTTTATTTTATTTTAAAACTGTTTAGAATTTTATTCTTAGTTATATTTATTTTACTAATCAGATCTTCATAATCAACAAGATCATATCTTTCAGTATAAAAAATAAATAATAAAAATACGTTATAAATTAAAATACAAATTAACACATTCAAAACTTTTATGAAAAAATGGATAAAAAGAAATAAAAAGAGAAAAAAAAGAAGAATAAAGAATTAGAAAATAGAAATTTTGTTTCTGATTTCACAAAGAATTAATTTAGACAGGAATCAAAATAGATTATAATTTTAAATTCAAATATGATTTGATTATATTGTATTTATATTATTCAATTGTTAAATAGCAAGTTTTTCAAAAAATGACATATTTGAAATTATGTAAATACAAATACTTTAAAACTAATTATTATATCGTATAATAGTTCTAAAATAACTAATTTCGTCAAATATTATAAAGGTGTTTGAAGTTCCACTGTAAATTTTTTTAATAGTTTGAACTTAAAAAATTGAATATAATATTTTAATTAAGAAATAAAAATATATTTATAATTAAACATTAACAAAACAAATATTAACTAATGAATAATTATTAATAATAAGTGTGAATATGTCTTATAATTATTAAAAATATTTAGTGATTTAAATATTCAGAAATAATTATAGAGAATTTTAAATATTATAAATTTATCAAAGTAGTAAATCTTTATATTCTCATATTTCCTGAAGCAAATTATTAATTTATTTTTTATACAAATAAGAAATTAATCTATCTATATTCGATATCTTTGTCTTATAATCTTTCTTATAATAATCATTGTTTTAAGATTTTTTTTTAATACTTAGGCAAGTAGTATTAGAATTGGTATTGTTTTATATGATTTGTACCTAATTTAAAATAAATTTTAAATAAATACACTAACTTCTCAAATAATTTTAGATTGACTGGATAATAAAAGCATTTAAGTTTATTTATACTATTCATCGTATTTATAAATCCTATCTATCGCCTTTAATAAATAATCTATCAATAATTTATAAATGATTATATATCTTTATGTATCATTTTTAGAAAAATAGAAGAAATGAAGAATATAATAAGAAAAAATCTTTAATAGAATCAACAATAGAAGTCCATCGAAAAATGCAATAGTATACAAAGTCTAAAGTAAATAAGTATCACTTGAAAAGGATGCTCTTCGAATAATAATACATTTCATTTTATTTGCACATAACCTCTAAACGTGTGGTACACATATTGATACGAAGTTATAACAAGCTAATTGCGGCTTTAATTATAAGACCTTGATAAGAGGAGAGAATCAAGAAGCGCAATATTTATTTATTTATTTAATGATAGGAGTCTTAATCTTCACTTAGATTTTTTATTTTTTGCAATATTATAAATGAAATATAATAAATTCCCGCTTTTCACACTTTTTCTTTTGATCAATATTTGTGATTGCCTTTAATTATTACGTTATGAGAATATTTAAAATAAGATATTTGTAAATCAAACATTTAGTTCGAACCCACAATAATAAGTACTCCATTTCTTCATCATTCATTGCTCATATTTCATCATTGCTTCATATATTATCATTGCTCATAAAGTTAGTCTACTAGAGTAAAATAAATTATTACGAATAAATTTATTTTTATTTAAAATTTATAGTGAATAATTAGGAGTCTCTTGAGTTTTAAATAAAACCCTTTTCAATAAAGCACTTGGTTCGTTTAAATCCGATTCATACTTTTGTAGATATAAACTTTTCTACCTATTCTTAGATTAATTTAATTTAATTAATTTAACGTATTTCAATTTAAAACTAATTTATAACTAATTTTTTTCTTTAAGAGTTTATTTAGTTTAAAAACCATATGAAATAAATGTAGGTATTTGTATTATTCTTTAAATTAAAATGGTGAATAATATTAAAACAGTATTATAACAAAATATCAGATATAAACTAACAGAAAATATAAATTACAATTAGAATAAATGGGAAAAAGTTATAAAAAACTATTAAAATTACGTTCAACACATATTTCTCATATATAAATCATAAATCAAGGATCCGAACGCAACTATTTCTTTACATATTGCACACCGTTGGTCATAAATAATCCATCTCATTTACTTCCATTATCTTGTGCAATGTTTAAGTTAATAATTTACGGCTTTGTTTTTGTAACCATTTATAAAAATTCCACCAATGTTACTTCTTTGAAAAATATAAAATTCCCTTTTAGATTACCAAAAAAAGTTTCGTTCTACGATTTTCAGACCTAGAACATTATTCATTGCTGAATCTTTAACGTTATTCGTTTTAAACGTGACTTCATAAGCCAATTGTTAAAGAAAAATGCATAACATTTAGGAAACATGAATTGAAGTTCCTTTTTATTTTAGCGGTTGTTTATGAATTTTGTAAATCCATTCTACAATTTTTTTCTTACACATACAGCTTTATATGGTTGTAATTTTATAGTGAAACTCAAAGTTCAGGCATTTTTATGGCTTCAGAGACTTTTTGAGTACCCAGCTGCCGAGTTGAAAATAAAAAAAGCAGTTGACCCTTCGAATTAACTTTATTACGGTGCGGAAGGCTTAGCGGTATTAAGTTAACTCTCTTTTTCTTACTTCCTTCTTTGTACCTTTCCTTGTTTTATTTAAGGTGTGCAGAGTTGTTCTGCCTTCCAAGGAGGCTTTTAAAGTATCAAGATTCAAACTATAAAAATATAAAGGAAATAGATAAATTAATAGATAGATAAAGATATATAGATACGTAAATAAATAGATAAAGAGGGAGGCAGCGAAATGATAATTTAAATTTAAAAACACGAATATGAGTACGATTTTAGTTCTAATTTTATAAAACAAATTAATGCAGCAGCAATTGTAGATTAAAAGTTTGATAAAGTTTATATTATTATCTAGAAATATTTTTTTTTAATTTACTGTTTATGTGAGTTGTTTTAACCGAGACACCAAAAATCGTAAAAAACTCACTTATCTGTGATTTGATATATTTACATATATTTTCATGTATTCATGAACAAAAAAATTTTTTATAGATTTCTCATCGTATTTAGTTGCAAGAGTGTATTATTATCTATCGATTATATTATAACCTTTTATCTCAATCTTAATCTAAACATTTTATTTGTAGCCGATAAATTTAATAAATTAAAAATTAAAACATTTATTACATTCAATACATTTTCTTCATTTAAATAATGTAAATTTAAAATTTACATTAAAAAGAAAAATATCATAATTAATAAAATAAAGGATTTTAAAATCCTTATATTTTGTATAAAAACAATTCATATTATTTTAAGTATTAGTTTATTATTACTAACACTTTCTTAAACTAACATGAACAAGATAAAATTGTGAGAGGTTGCCAATTACCTTATAGTTATAATGATTTTCTTTTATTATAATATTAATAATAATTTATAAATATATGTTTATATCTTTTCCAATTCCAAATTAAAATGTAATAAAAATTCGATGAAAATTATATATCAACATTAATGTTAATATTGAAAAAATTATACTTAATATTATTAATTTTAGAAATATGTACTATAATTATATTTATTTAAAGTAACAATATATTTCTAATTATATATTGTTCTATTATATAATAACTTAATATAAAAAATTTTGCTCAAATAATTTAATAAATTCTTATACAACGAAATATTTTCAATAAATACGGATATTTATTAATAAATATATATGTAAAAATAAATAAAACTTTATTTTAATTATATAATTAATTTTTCATATTTTAATACTACAAGTTCAAAAATGAATATAAGATTTAACATATGATCATTTAAATACAATATTTGATTTTTAGATTCGTTATTAAATGGGAATCGTTAAAGTTAAATTTTATGAAAATTCTTAAACAGAAAATTAATAGCGTTATATGTTATTTACGTTAATCAGTCAACTTCCTACATATATACTTTATGTTTTATGTACAATTCAGAAGAGGGTCAGGAAAACTGTAATTCGAATTCGAATTTTTATGTTTTTAGGAGCCTATAAACATAGTGGCTTGCAGTTAAAATTACAAGAAATGAATCCCAAAAAATGGGATACCATTTCGTATATATTTAGAACAAAAACTAATGTTAATCGAACTATTTTAAGTAATAGAGTTACAAATGTTTATAGAATTTCTTGTTATTTTTATTGTCTTCCAAGAGTCATGTATCTCGTCATGGTATTTTACTTAATTATTTGTTTTGACATTGCACTATTTGTTAACCAAATCTGAATGTTTTTGTTATTGCTTCGGAAGTATTTTAAAGTCTATAATGAAATATTTTCTGTTATACAATAAAAAAAAAAAAAAGTAGACGCTCGTTTTTCCTGTTTTATTTATTTTCACTCATAATTTATGATGGATTTTTTCGATCTTATTCTTACTTTTCTTTTGCTTTTCTTTTCTTTTCTTTTTAACATTCCAAACCCTGAAGACGAAAGTCATAGTATATTAAGGTATACAACTGTTAAGAAATTTCCGTTTGCTTCACCGTTATTCACTGTGTATAGGAATCTACAATGGTAAATTGTAAATGTTCTCAAAAATTTTTTTTTCTTCCTTTATTAAAAAATTATCGATTTAAAAAGATAAGATAATTTTATTCTATAATAATTTTTTATAATGACTATCTAAACAGTATATGTGATTTGATAATAAATGTCTAATGAATTAAAAATGTCAAGATATGGAATATGTAAATTCAACAAATTATTTAATGTAGGCTATAAAATTCAGTTATAAGCTCCATATATTTTTATTTAATAGTTTTATTTAAAGTTATTTAATAGTATTTGGTTAACAAGAAAATTAAAAATAAAATAATTAATTATATATAAAAAGAATGAATAATTGATAAGATATTTATATTTATTCTTAAACATTGTAGGTTACTTTTTATATAAATATATGTAATTTTGTTAAAAATAGCCCGAGCTCTAGGTTATTAATTTTTAAATTAGTAAGTAATCTTGTATATTGTAATAGACTATTTTAAACAATATTACACTTTTACTAAGTGCCATAAGATAGAAAATGAATAATAAAAAGACACCAAGGTTTTATTAAAAATCTAAGTAAATTTTGAATTTAGTAGTAGTTAAGAAATTTGAGAAGAAAATCATTCATATTTTTAATAATAAAATATTCGATTGATTTTAATAAAGAAATTAATTACACAGAGTTCAACTTAATTATTAAATCTAAACAATAAATTAAATTAAGTCTTTATTATAAAATATGTTTATTTTGAAAAAAAATTTTATTTATTTAAATATTATAATATATTATAAAAATAATATTTAATAATATAGTAATTTACCATTATATTAAAAAATAATTATTTTCATCCCTTTAATATAACTATATATTTACATTAATATATATTCTTTGATACATTTTATGACTACAAATGTAAATTATTATTAATTAATGAATCAATTAATTATCTATATTTTTTAATTATTATTATACTTTTTTATTATATCTTTTTATTATACTTTTTTATTACATGTTATTAAAAATTATTTGAGAAAATTTACTTACTAATTTCCAAATATTATTTTATATAAAAGCAAATTATTAAAATTATACTTACATACATTGAAAATATTAATTTTATATTTACATATATATTTATATAAGCATTTTGAACTTTTTACGTTTAATCTTTTTTATATTTAATGTGTAAAACAATTATATATTATATATTAGTAGTAAAATTAATAGAGTACTTTTATTATAGGAATAATTTTTATTATTTATATATTATTCAATAATTGTAATAATATATAAAGTATAATAATATAATAAATAGTAATAATAATGCGAATACTGTTATATTCAATATTTCTATAGATTATATTTATTGAGCGATTATATTAATTAATATTTATGAATGAAAAATGAAGTGTTTTGTATAACTATTTAATTTTTATGATATTTATATTATCTTTATTTTAGTTTTTACTTCAATCGTTAATTTTTATCTGATAAAACATGGATCTATTTTCTTAATTTTTTAATTTTAAGTATAATTTAAAAAGCATTTTATTGATAAAAACACCGATTCTAGTTTATTTAAAGATAAATTTGATTTGAAACATGTCTAGTATAATTTTATAGTATTAAATGTATGCTTCTATTCTAAAAGTTACAGGACGAAAAGGAAATGTCGATAACTATTTAGTAACATGAAACGAAGAAAAGACGTAGGTAGTGTATGCAATAACGGAGCCATGCATGTGTGGAAAAGACAGATATAAATCACGGTGTTATGAAAGACAACGAATTCTGTTGTAAAGACCAGAAATTCTTGCTAGTTGCCCGTGAACACATTTCTTACTAAGGTGTTAAATTTCTTCGTAGATAGAATAACCATGTGTAAATAGGTATTTTTATGCTCATCAATGATCACTTGTTCACGTATAAACGTGTTTATGTAATAAACACGTTTTTATAACGTTTTTATAATAAACCGAGCGTAGCCGGAAATATAAAAAATTAAATTATTTAAGTTAAATATATCGAGTTAGTTTTTTCAACTATTTAAGATTCTAAACTATTCTAAACGATAACCTATATTCTAAATGATTCTTGACGATTATTTTCATTTCGAAGTATAATTCTGATTTAATAATAAGTAGGATAGTGAATTAGTATTTTAGTAGATTTGATAAGATTATATTTAATGATTTTCATAGATTTAATATTATTTAATAAATTTAATAATATTAGATTTTAATGATTTTGATTAATAATTTACTATTTACAAAATTTATTGATACAAAAAGTGTATTTAAATAGTAATCTTAACTGATTTTTACTGATTAATTATTATACGAAACTTAGATATGACTTTAATGACTATTATATTATACGAAACTAGATATGACTTTAATGACTTTATATGTGTGTAGAAATTCTGAAAATTTATGAAGAATTTTTCTTCTTTATTACCGTTAAATGTAAGTCTCTTAAATATCAAAATTTTAAGGTTATTGAAGATATCACTTCATTAATAAAAATTTAATATTGTAAGTTTCTAGAATCTATTTATTTTGTAATTTTTTTCATGCATAGTTAACTTGTTTAAATATATAATATTTGCACTTGTTATAAATAAATATAAATTACAAATTAATAATAATATGTAAATATAAAAATTAAAAATAGAATTATTTCACATAATATTAATACTTTAGACATAATTACTATTTTTTGTATTGCATATCTTTTACATTAAAAATAAACAAATTTGTTTGGAAATCCGTATAATAAACCAATCATCGCGCCGTCGCCGTGTAATTTGACCATCGATTTTACGAATATAAAAGTGCGGTATAAAAGCAGAGATCAAAAGAACATGTAGACTCACAACTAAACGGTTAATGCTAGTAAGATCGAGAACAATATTACACGTGGTAGTGATAAGAGAAATTATAGAAGCAAAGTACATCAGTAAGTACAATAGTCGCCACTTGGCCCGGGCTAGAGAAAACAAGACGACTTCACGGCTTTCCCGCTCAGCTTGAGCTGCGAACTCGGCCGCGGTGTGACCACGGGCGGGAAAAGGCCCGCCTATCGGTCCAAAACAAAAGGGACAAAGAACTCAGTGCATCAATAACAATTAGTGTAACAAATTATCGATTGCGGGACCAATAAGAAAAATCGAGTGAATTAGTTTGGACGTGGCGGCGAAAAGTGGTGATGAGAAATGGGAGTGTAAAGTGATGCTCTCCGTGGCGTCAGCGTGATTTTGATTACCTTCGATTATCGTACAGTCTACACTTGAGAATCCTGGCGGAAGACGCAACAGGGCAACGATGATTGATTAAGCGCCGCCGTGAATGGTTTCGAAGTAATCGCATTCCCTACAGCTGAAGTAAGGCATGTTTATCAACACAGGATTAATAGTACCAAGACATAGGTAAAGGGAAGTGCTGAAGCCTTGTCAACAACATATGAAGAGGGAAACTACCCTCTTCCTCGCATCCGTGCCTGGTCCACGAATTGCTTTAATCCGTTCGCTAGAAGTAAGGTCAAGGACCTTGGGATAAGGACGTCGGTTCACATAAACTGAACGCTCGAAAGCTAGGTAGAAGATACCTAAACAAACGTATTATAAACTTTATACAAATTATTTTTTATAATCATATTTATCAATTATTTTTTATAATCATATTTATCAATTATTTTTATAATCATATTCATCAATTATTTTTTATAATCATATTTATCAATTATTTTTTATAATCATATTTATCAATATCAATGTTTTATTATGAAACATTAAAATATAAAATATAGAATGTAATAATAATTACGTATTCTGCCTTACTAGAAAATGTAATTTAACTAATGAATTTATTATCTTAATTAGATATTGGTTGTAAATATATACAAAATTTTTTATAAATACGAACAGTAAAGCTGAAAAAGCAAATGCTTTAAGTATGCAATGCATAATTTGACTAAAATATTTATAGTTAAGTTGTTTTATTTTATAATACATCATCAGATTTTTTTATTACGGGTTGATTGATTTGTATATGTAAATAATATTTATAAAATTATATAAAATTAAAGCAAATTTTTATTTTACATTTGTTTGTCTATTTATATTTATTCATTTAGCCATTCTTTCTGCTTTTCTACGATCATTTCTATTATGTAAGTTTTTTTTAAACGGTAGGTTTACAAACACTTAAAATTCATTTATATAGTCTTAATTCTGTATTAAAAACAGAACTAATAAGCTCTAGAAGACATCCATCTTAAAATATATCTCTTTATTGCTTTATTTTACTAGATCATGTTGTATATGCTTTCTTTTTGCTATTAATTTATTATTATTATTTATAAATTAATAGCTATGCTATTAATTTATTGTAATAATCGTATTGATTAAGATGCTTTGGAATTGTAAATAATAAATATTCAATGAAATATTGTTTATAACTGAACATAGTATTTTATATTTAATATAATCAACATATTAATATAATAGCCTAATTGAGTGTATGAATCAAGCAACAATAAATAATTTAAATAAAGGTTTTTTTATATTAATATTTATTTTAATAAAAATAATGTATATAATTATACTCACAAAGTATTTATAAATTTTTGACTTTTTAAATTCTAGTTATTTGTATAATATTCTATAAAGAATTTCATTTAAAAAATGACCATTCTTTAATTATAATGTTTTTGTTTTAAGAATTTTAAGAATTCATTATATTGGTATTTTACCTTTTTCAAATAAATTTATTTAAAAAAAATCATTAAATAATTTTATACTAAGGAAAATACTTTAAAACCAATATTATTTTTTATATATTAATACAAATTAAAATTATTAATTTATAATTTAATGTTAATATTATTAAAATTAAATTTTTTTAACTGTAATAGCATTTATTGAAGTTAATATGCAGAATATAATATTGAAATTTAGTAGTTTAACTGTAATAGCATTTATTGAAGTTAATATGCAGAATATAATATTGAAATTTAGTTGTCTTGTGTTGACTTGATAAGTTTATTATACTGTCTTGATATTAAGTTGTAAATTAAAAGTTTTGATACTTGATGGGAAAATGGTAGCTTTATGAATTTAGTAAGTAAATAAATTTTTTTCCTGTAACTTTGGCGATATCGATGCTATAGCGGTCAGTTATAAGTTTAACGCTGCGTGTCTGCTCCGGCGGTCATTTGTAAGTTGAATACCGCGTTTCTGTCTCAAAGTCAAACGGAGTATAAATGTAATAGTATAAATCATTCCATAATTTTTTTAATTAAACTAAATTAATATTTGCTTTCAGTATTATTTAATTTCTTGTAAAATTAATAAAAAAATTTGTTCTTAAATTTAAAATTGAATTTAATTCTTAAATTTTAAATCTCTTTATAGTACGATCATTGTTTTGAACAATTGTCATCGAAACTTTCTCAGTTGACATTTCTCTGTTTAGGAACTGTGTCTAGTGCTAATGTATTATAATATACAAAACTGTGTAAATAAAGATCTATCTTCTTTACATATCATCGCCCGAATCAAGAACTCATATATATATATATATATATATATATATATATATAGCTATTTGACCTCCCCTTCTTTCTTTCTCTAAACTCTCCTGATAATAGAAATTTCCACATGTAAACCAACCAATCATATCTAAGAGATGATGGAAAATTAATATCTGATTTTACGCTTTCCTACGAAAAAATGACAGGGACAACTGAAAAATAAGTTTGACTGCATGGAAGATGCGGCAGCTAGTTCTGACGACTATTTGACCATTAAAACTAGATAGTATACATTTTGACTGCAGTCCATATTCTGATCCCCCTATTTTATAAGTAACGATCGATTGTTAAATTTAGTATTTCGCCTATTCAAGTTCGATCCCCGTTAAGGAGGTACCACATCGAATATTTAAAATATACCAACAAAATCGTGTAAATATATTATTCACTATTCATTATCTCTACGTATTCAAATACTTGAACTAACATAAGTCATCTATTAACACCGCAAAAGGCGCCATTATACTAATAATAATCTCACTAATCATTACACCTCTTATCCATAAGCTCTGTACGTATAATTAAGTACTAGATTATACCAAGATTATATTGTAGTTCAGTCACCCCCTCCACTTGTTTGCTGTGTCAAGCAGAGGTAACTCCTCCCTTTATAACTTATAGACGATAACTAATTTACAACTAATTACCTCATCCCTATATCTTATAATTTCTTTCATAAATTACAACTTGATCCATCTCACCTTTTATTAACATTTGTTTTCAATATTTATTTAATAAACTATTGAAACGCACAAATTACTCCGAAGACTCATTTCTTTAAAACTTATTTCTATCCTCCTTTTTCCACTATTTGTCTCTCTCCAGTCGCAACTTGGGGAGAGAATTCACACACGAGTTAAATCCCAATCATTGAAACACTCTCCGCTACGCATCTCAAAGACAATATTTTATAAAACATTGAAGTTTAAGTCTACAATAGCGCATCGTAAGAAGCACCTAGCAATAAGCATGGGAATATTATTCTATTAGGCAGTAAGATTTTAACCCCCAAATTTCTCTCGACGCAACGGCGGCAAGCGACGTCTATAAATATAACTGCATGAACCATACTAGTCAGTTACCTCGACAATCTCAGTCAGTTTCAATCTTCACACGACCATAAGGTAGTAATCATAACTATTTGATCCAAAACTATTTAATTTCATTTTTGGTTGGCTAGTATTAGGACCAGATCTCTCATCAAAAGGGATGATGTCATCAGCACATATAGCTTCTAGATATAATAGCGACAGACCATTGCATGATGTGTTGACTAAATTTTGGATTCAAGAAGTCTCTTTAAGTAATTCTCACGAACATACACCAGAAGAACAACAATGTGAGCAGCACTTCAAGAAAACCCATTCCCGTCGGAATCCCAGACAAAACATCCCCCAGTACTCTCGGCAACTCATACAACATCGCATATAAATGTCTACTATGTATACACAGCCCACTACGTATACTGCAGAGAAACAACACTTGCTGCAACCTGTATAAAAAATGGTATATTGAAACAAGATAGTGTCACCACTAAGTTATGAGTGGTTGATAATCCAGGCTGCTTATTTCCCTCGTGGGTGCTAACTACTCTTACGATAAGTGCGATTGCCTACAACTCACGCACTCAACCGCGTGAGCGTCTATATAGATGCTTAAGGAGTTATACGAGTTGGAGAACGACACAACGAGGTAACATTAACTCAAGAAAATAACTATGCTAGCATATTACACCAGTACTTAAACTAACTACACTATAATTGTAGAAGCCCATATGCGAACACTGCATGAAGGCACACAAATAAAACTAGCGCATATATTGAATTTTTGGCGATGAGGCTCCTGTCAAATCTCATATACAACAGTGCGTTATATGTGCTCGACAAAGAGGAATTTGCGCTTATCAGTTGACGGATCAATTACCCTTTGAACGAGTCACAACATCAAAACCATTCGCCCATACAGAAGTTGATTACACAGGCCACTTCAGCCCTAAATTCTGGCAAGAGATGATGCACCAAAAAACAAAGGGGCTGGATATGAATTTTTGTGCGTTTTCCACTGCAATACATATCGAAGTATATGTATTGATTAGTATATATTATTATCATATATATCTTATAATATCATATATATATTATTATCATATATATCATATAAGTATATGTATTGATAGTATATAAATGATTAGTAATTACTCATCCGAGCGATTCATCACTGTATATAAAAGGTTGACACCACGCAGAGGTATTCCTGATATTTTACATTCATATTGTGGCACAACCTTTATAGGAGCAGACGCAACTGTAAAATTATTGTTCAACAAAAGTTCAACGGAACACAAGTATCTTAAAGGGTTATTTTTATAACAAGGCACAAAATGACAATACAATCTACCAGTAGCGCTTTATATGAGTGGAAAATGGAAAGCCATTTCAGATCGGTGAAGCATCACCCAAAATATACAATTAAAGATACGCTACTCACTATAGAATAATTTACTATACTGTTAACGCTAATTGAGGATATCCTGAATTCGTGACCTTTAGAACCACTGATTAACAATCTTGAAGACTTATCAGCTCTTACTCCAGGTCTTATCGCTAGAAATTCATTCAACAGCGAGTTCAACAATTTTAGGAACGTTGATCAGCTCAGTATTTATAACGTCTACAGTCTATTTTTATGTGTCACGACGTCAAGATTGGTACATTAGTCTTTATCCTTCGCGAGCTGTTTCCCATATGCAAGAGACTCCTTGCTCGACTAAGAGTGTTACGTCTTCGGAAGAACGGACTTTCTAGAGTGGTTACTTTAAAGACTGCCACTACCATGATGAAAAGACCAACTTCGAAACTTGCAATACTACCCGTTTCAGTTCAGGACAACGATTAGCAAGTTACTGATGGCAGATGGAATATTCAAGGTATATTTTTAACATTCTTGCTAACCACCTCCTTTTTGACTACCTGCGTCTCTCCTACGCCACCTTGGGTAGAGTTCGCTCTCGGGTTCATTCTCAAACAAAATTTCTTCTAAAATTTTAAAATCATATAACCTTTACTATAATACTCATAAATATACTGAATATATTTAAAAGAACATATATTAAAAGTTAAGATTAATGTAAGAATATAAAAATATATTAAATAATAGTAATAATAGTAAATAAAAGTATCTAACAGAAAAAAATAGATGATAAAGGTAAGAACATTTTTTTTGTTTAAATCTGTACTTTAAAGTTTCCATAATCATTATCTTATTATAGTCATTAGTATCATATTTTTAATTATTAATTTTTTATTCGCAATATAATATTTGAAATAATCAATTTAAAATTATTATTACGAATATCAGTATATCGCAAATTAAACTGAGTAATATTATATTATTAAGGTTTGAGCACAGCATAATTGTTTTTAATTGAAGTTATTTTGAATAACTGAGTTATCAATGTAAAAAAAATTTAGTTTTTTATTAATAAAATAACAATATGTTTATAAATATATTTAATTTTAATTTCAAATAAACAATATTTTTTGAAAAATAGATTACTATCAATATATCTAGTAAAATTTAATTTGTTTTACTAGTTTTAGATTTTTTATGGTAATACATTTTTAATTAATTTTATAAGTACATTATTTATTTAAAATTTATATGTTCATTTTTTCGCAATTATATTTCTTTAATAATAATTTTCAATGACAAATATTTACTTATACTATCTTTACATTTATTTATTCCTAATTATAAACTGCTTTTTTTAATTTTCTATTATGCTAATATTCATCATTTGATTAAATATGAATGATTAAAAAAATTAATTAAAACTTATTTATTAATTATGTTAGATTAAAATATTATATTAAAATTTCAAATATTATATTGTTTAATGTTTTTAAAGTTCTAGTTCAATTATAATACTGAAATTTATACTTGAGTGAGAAATAAGCTAATTATTTCATTAGCATTTAAACAAGAAATCTTTTTTGCAAAATGTAAACAATTTGTTTAGAATTAGACAATTAAAAATAATGGCTGCAATAAAGAATAGAAGATAACATTTATTTTGATTTATGAAATAATTAGAAAACTATCAAATATTACTTTAAAATAGTTTATATTTGAAAATAATATCAATATAAATGAAAATTTTCAATGTACGTACGGAATTATGTATATCGAACTACCACTACTTTCTTAGCAGATTTTTGTATCCCTTTAACCGTAGTTACTTTTTCTTAATTTTTTTCTTTTGTTCTCGTATTTGTATTGTTCCCACTTGTCAATGGAAAACGATCGATTTGCGACTTTTACCTTCTCTTCTCCCTTCGGTATCTTCACACTATTCTTCCAGTAAAGTGTGCATGCAATTACCGTCGCCACACAAACTTACTTAAGCAACTTTTCCATGAGTAAAACATGTAGGAAGTGAGGGAAAGGAATACAAAACAGATGCAGTTTTGCATGCAGCTGCTCTATACGTTTGGATGCTTTATAAAATATAAGACTGCATATTAATAATAATAAAATATTCTTAAAAGAATATTTCTTATGTTTCGAGATACATCGTATATACTCGTATTGAATGCATAAACATTATAAGATCTATAAAAATCTTGTATCAATAAAGATTCCTTTGTCATTCTTTTTCATAGGGTCGAGGTTTTTTCATAGGTTGAATTTTTCGTAGGTTGAGAAAATACTAAAGCCTATAGATTAATTTGAAAATTGATGCTTTCCTTTTCGATTTTGAAAAGAGATATCAGGGAACTGAATAAAGACATTAGGCTAACAATCGGATTATAAATCTACAGGAACATATAGTAGTGGTTATAAAAATCGGCGAATCACATTCCCAAGGAGTAAAGAGAGGAGTATTGAGTTCAAAATCTTAAGAATTTTTTCCTTTAAGCACATGCATTCAGGTTAACCTTATTTTCACATTACCTATTGGAAGAAGTTCTGACAACCATTTCCCATCTCGTTATTTTTTTCGCTATCTATGTTAGTATTCGTGCTGCACTCGTCTATAATTTATATTAAATTTCTGTGTATTAATGTTTCAAATATTATATTACCTGTTTTACATTTAATTTTAAAAACATTTATTTTAAATAATTTACAGTTTTGATTTTATTTATCAATCTAAGCAATGAATACAATACATTAATTTTTAAATTTAACTTGTTTTTAACAATACACATTATTGATTGAAAATGTAAGAATCATCTTAAAATTCCATAAAGTGAATTTCAAAATTTGATAACTTGTATGTATTAAATATTTCTAAGAATTTTAATTAATTAACAGTTACAAATAATATTTTTTTTATGAAATAAAAAAAAATACGTTACAAAAATTTTATTTTATAATTTACTCAATTAAATCACAACGAAACCAACTATCTCATAAATTATCATAGTCCAAACCTAGATATTATTAAATCGAGTATATTAAAAATATATTAGTTCAATTTAATATTACGTTTTATAAAATTCTTTCATTTCGAATAAAAATTCAACCGTGAAATATCAATAGGATGAAAAATCAAACTACTAAAATGTTTGTTGGTGCAAAAGTTTGCATTCGTTAGTATCCGTGAAAACCTTGTATGTATTAGGTTATTTTTTATATGCAGATATTACTTTTAAAAATATGAACAGAGAAAAAATAAAAAAAGAAGCTACTACGTACATGCGAGGTATATTGAATGGGTAAGAAATGAGATAACGAAAGGGGAGGAATAGGAATTTCAATAAAGTGAACCTAATTAGATCGAACCTAATTATATTTCGGATAAATTTGTACCTGTTATCCTATTAAAAATTATGGCGTTGAATTACATTTTTTTGTATTTTTTCTTCTTCTCTTAAGTCATCAAATTTATGAGAGTAACTAACACGTATTGAATTATCTTTTGTTATAGATGTTTTATACTTAAAAACTTATTTGAGTTAAATAATATTAATTATAATTGCATTAAAATAATACAACACCATATCTGAATATTGAAAAATAAAAAGGCACAAATAATTAATTTCATTCGACTATATTCCGAAAAATGAAAAACTATAGCTAACACATGTTGCATCTATCCATGTTTTATACATATGTTGAAAAGATAAAGCAGGAAATATAAGGAAATGTTAGCAAAGCTAAAGATCCTTTGAAGAAAGAAAAAGCTTCAAACGTTTCAGATAGGTTAATATCATTTTCCTCTATTTCAATAAAAAAAATTCTCTTGAGAGAATATAAAGAGCAAGGAATTTTCAAGCACTACACTTTGTTGCATCGTCATTGCTGGCGCCGCGATATATATCATGAAGTTGCTATTGAAATTATTAGGATACAACCAACAGTTGGTCGGCTTTCATCTGGTTGACATTCGGTTATTATGACTTCCGCTGACCGAAAAAGACAGAAATAAACCAGGCGCGGCTTTTCCTTTTTTCCCACTATTGGCACAGGATTATTGAAAATGGTCGTATATTATGAGTATTAGCTCCTAGCATCTTTTTCAAACATTTCTATTTTCATTCCATTTTTGCGTAAACGAAGGCAGAACTCCTTGAATATTATGAATTGCTTAACTAGAATTAAAAAATGCATATATATATATATATATATATATATATATATATATATATATAATGTAACTGTAATTAAAATGTTAGTTATTTGTTAAATATAGTAATGACTTTCATTAGCTTAATTAAAAAAGAATTTATATTCTGTTGTTATTTAAGATTAAATTATAATTTATAAATTTAATTAATAATGAGAAAATTTTATTATATTATTATTTATTGCTATAATTTTTATATATGCTATTCGCATGTTGAACAAATCTATTTAACAATAAGTTTAATAATTTTTTAATTCAGATGAGTTAAAAAATATTATTGGACCATTACTACAATACAATATACATTTATATATTTATACTTTATACAATTTAAAAATTAAACTAGAAAAATTGTTTCTATGTATCACAAATTTCCCAAAATTATATGTAGTACTTTGTGTATGTAAGATATGTAAAATATGTAAGACTATATAAATGTAAAAGTTATAGACATTTGTTTAGGAATTAACTCGAATGTGAACTCTTCCCAAGATGGAGTGGAGGAGAAGCAGATAGTGAGAGGCGAGGCGGATAACAGAGATATTGTAAATTTAGTCCTTTTTTGAATGATTGTAACCGAAGTTGCTTTTATTGGTAAAATGTGAAGATATAATATGTTAAATAATTATATAAATATGGAATTGAAAGTTGAATTTAGTGGTTAAATAAATATTACGTTATATGTTTCAAGGAGCAGTCTTTTATGTATGTAATCCCAGCATTCAGTTGTAAAACGGATGTGGTGATACCTGAATCTTGATTTTAGTCCCGATGGTAAAGCTCGAGTAGTTTTAGATTACCTCGATCGAGTTACTTTAATCACGAAGTCAGTGTCAGCAGTCAAATATGTAAAACGTCATGTAATTCGCTGCCTGTGCTACCCGGTGGATTAAACGCCGTACAATCAGCTACTGAATTTCTCCAGACTTGGTCGTAGAAAGTTGTATCGTCGGCTGCAAATTCTGTTTAGATATGGTCATTAAACACCGTGTATTTTTTTTCAGCTAAATCTGTCCTATGGGTTGTTTTAAATTGACCCGAATGATCTCGTGTTATTGTATATATAGTATTATATATTATATATTATATATTATATATTATATAATATACACATAATTATTGATGATATTAAAGTCAAGTAACTGACCAGCCCGGCGCC
This sequence comes from Ceratosolen corneri, assembly GCA_030522565.1. Taxonomy (NCBI): domain Eukaryota; kingdom Metazoa; phylum Arthropoda; class Insecta; order Hymenoptera; family Agaonidae; genus Ceratosolen; species Ceratosolen corneri. The sequence continues at coordinate 23,579 of JAPYYT010001157.1, forward strand.
TGCAGTCCTATTTAAAGCAGCGTGGCACCGTTACGTGGTGGAGCATTTCGACGGTAGAAAATGTACTAACTAGTTGAATAATTTTTACTATAATTGTCCCAAGCGCTTGTTACTATGCACTATAAGTAGGCTTAAACATCAATGTTTATACAATATTGCCTTTGCGAGCGTAGCGGTCATGGAGAGTGGGGTAGACAGTCGTTTCGACCGAATTTCATAACAATGAATTTACTACAAGAAGACTGAGAGATTTCCTTAGAATCTCGAACAACATTTATTAAATGATAACATAGCAGAGTAATACTGACAGTGTGTTACTGAAAATACGTTTGTCAATATTATAACTAGGAATGAATTTAAAAAGTTGTAAAGATATCGAAGCAATTACAAGAGAAATGAATACGACTTATACACAAAATATAAAAACACACGTGCCGGGTTACAAAGATGCAATCCGATTGCATATAAATAAGTGTTATTTACATATAAGGGAGTAAAAACGAATTAAAGATAGTAAATAAATTAAAGTTACCTAGAGAGATTTATACCCCAGTTTGCATTCACATCATTTTTATCAAAATTCCATGGTTTTTTTATTTTCTTTTATTTCTTTCTTATTACTTTAAGAGGTATAATATTTAAATCAACTGCATATATTGATTTAATTAATTATAATATAATATTATTATATAAATATTAAAATTAAAAGTATATATTATAAGGATTTAATTAAATTATTGTTTATTTAATAAATTTTAAATCGTAAAACCTTTATTCGATCGACAAAATATAACTCCATAAATTTAAAAAATTATAAAAACTATTTAATTTTATTTAGTATTATAGCTCTAAAGATAAAATTCTAAAAACAATCATTTTTAATTTAAAGATTTATTTATTAATTTAATTTAAATTAATTTAACTTTAATTTAATTTAAATATATGAAAAATGAATGTATGATATATTTATAATTCATATAATTATTTAATATAAATGAATAATATTTATGTGAAAATTAAAAAAAATTGAATAATTCCATTCATAAATTTTCTTTACTCGAATTATATATATGTATTATTTTTTTTTGTGTAACTAATAATATATACATATACTAAATATATTATATCCACATTACGAAAAAATACAATTTCACAAGAAACAATTTTATCTTATTTTTGAAAGTTAAGTAAAAAATAATTTGAATTGATAAATAAAAAACTTAACTACATATTTTGCAAATACGATACAAATAAACGCTTATTGATAAAAAAAAAATTAAAAAGTCTAAGACAAATATAATAAAGACGCAAATATATTTAGAAGTATCTACTTTAAAAATAATAAGACAGTGGTAGATGAGGATGGCACGCAGAAAGTAAATAGACAGGATATTTATATCTGTTGATCTATAGAGGGGAACTCGCGCTGAACGTTTGTAGGAGGAAAAGTGGACTTGCAGCTGTCGGCATGTGTGCCTTTCCTTGTAACATGTAGCTGGCACGTTTTGCTTTTCGAAAGCTTTACTTCATCCGCGAAAGAAAGTCCAATAAAATAAAAGCAGTGGTATGTATACCTTTCTATACGTTTGCCTTATTCTCTTAGTATTAAAGCTACCAATAAATTATTTATCATCTCAGTTAGTTGTTTCAGGTAGCTTTCAGCATCTCTTACTTTTTTTAAGACATTTTATTCCATAGTACAACATGTACTGATTTTCATCTGTAAAATAAAATTGATATTGGAAGAAATATAGACTACAGAAATAATTATAATTAAGTTGGTTGTCGGAACAACTAATTGAACAACAACTAAAAGTTGGAAATTTATTTGATTATTTATACAAGAGTGTAATTTGTGTTCTAATCTTGCAATAGAATTCTATTATTCGATGCTAAAAAATTAATGCTATACAATATTTATGATTGTTATTATTAACATTATTATTTTTTTTTCATTATGAATTATTTTTTCAATTAATATTTTTAATTATTCTATTTACAATAGTGTGTTTAATACTTTTTAACTTGACTACTTTTTAAAATTTTTTTTTAGACAATTCTTATATGCATTTAAATATAATATAATATAATATAAATATATTTTAATTTAAAACATTATAAATACATAGAATTTATTTAACTAGTTATGCGTCCATTTTTTTTTATATTTTGTAGAAATTCTACAAAAACTTATTCATTACTCGTTTACATTTTTACACAAAAAAAATATAGAAACAATTATAAACTATTTAAAAAAATTTTATATTCATAAATCTTTCGATTTACACAATTTTATCAACAATATTATATTTAAAACGTAGTAATATCTTTTCTGAATATAATTTAAATATAATTTTATATAAATTAAAACAACTTATTAAGCTTATATATTTATAACACTTAATCTTCGACTTTCTTATTGTTAATTAAAATATCTTCTTTTAAGATATATAATAGTAATTTTAAATGAATCTCTACAATATATTATTTTTTACAAAGACAATTTAAAATTTATTTTAAACAATTTTATAACATTTAATATTGTTGTTTAAAAAAAACACAACAAAATCTTTAAAAAATAAATTAAAAAGAATTTTTTCACCAGAAAATTTTTTTTTTTTTCTTGATACTTGGAATAAATTTTTATTAGCATTGCTAAGTTTTATGTAACTTGAGCGTGAAACATTTTGATTTCTCAATAGTTCTGAAAAAATTACATAATTTGTGTAGAATTTAGCTACTTTAAATTTAAAAATTCTCTTTTTTTGTCAACTTTATTTTTTATTAGAATAATTGTAAAATGCTCTTTATGAAGGTTAAATAAAAATATATGTACTTTTTATAAATGTGCACAAAAAATTTACAAAAAAATACTTTCGTTTATTTATAACTGTAAAAAAGGAAAAATGAAAATTAGAGAAATGAAACACCATATGTATCGAGAGTAACAACTCCAAGAGTCATAATAGAACAGCAGTGCACCGCATAAGAGGGTCTTATTTTTTATGGATTTATTCGGTTAAAAGGGGGAGTACGAAATCGCAATTGGCAGACAACGTAATGCAACCTTTTATGAGCCTTGTAAAGCCTCTGTGCCTTATATTTCTTTGATTGACTAACGATAACTTTTTTTCTTTCTTTTCATCATATTATTCAATCATCAAAATTTACAAATATTTAATTGAAAAATCAGAAAATAATACGAAGATATTGTTGTATACCATCGATACGAATTGGAATTTATGCTCAAAATAAATACTTGAATTACTATTAAATTGTGCTAATGTAGTGGTAAGTATTTACGAGTGAATGCTATCCTTTAAGTCGTGTTATACACAAAATAAATATTAAACAAGTATTCAGTATGATAAATGAAATTTAAAAAATGCTTGTATATTAGACTTGGTTCTCGAATTTAAAATAAATTTTATTATTTCGATATTTTAGTTTGAAATTTATTGATAAATTAAGAAATAAGAAATAAATTACGAATACATAATTAGCGTTAAAAATAAAAAATAAAATTAATGGAATTAAACTTAAGTTATATTCTTATCTGAGCATGGTGTGGTAAATAAAAAGAATATATTATTTTATGCTTTTAAAGAAATCAAACGAATGGTTTTTGGACATAAAAATATATATGATATTCAAACAAATAAAAAGAAGATACGACAAATAGCAATGAGCATATTAATTAATAAATGGTTAAATAAAAAGTAAATTTTTAGCCAACATTTGATTACGCATTTTGACTGAATATAAAAAAGTGCAATCGATTTAGACCGAGAATAATTCTTCTGTTTCTTTACTGATTTAATTTCATTCTCATTAGGCTTTGATAGCATTTTCATTTTAAATTCGGGAAGATCGGTCAAGGAAAGCGTTGGAATCTTACAGTGTATCTTGAGTTGAAAAGAACAAAAGCTATGGAAAGTCTCTTCTTTTTTAAATATCATTTCAGACGTGTACAAACAAAATCTTCCTAAACAAAATTTTTGTATAAAAATAAATGATGACCGTATATTTTTCAGATTGTGACATACCTATTTCGGTAAGTCCAGTTTATATAAATGAGATATTTTTAAATAAAAACCATTTCAACAAACTGCTTTTATTCTCATTTTATATTTTATGAAAATAATATATTCAATTTACTTCGTCATAAATAAAAATTGAACATTTCAAATTTACTTATAAAATCTATGTATTCTTTCAATAATATATGGCAAGTTATTTTATGTTTATTTTCTCGTAAATAATAGAAACTTTATGGTTTAACTTTTATTTTTAAATATATTTATGTTACAATAATTATGTATTTGATAATCACTAAAATCGAATATTAATAATATAATAATAAAAGTAAAATAATTAACAAGAATAAATTTGTATAGATTTTTATTTCAATTTTATTTATATTTGTAATAATCATCATCTTATAATATTTAAAAATGATTCTAATTTATTAAAACAGTTTTAATCAATATTATAAAAATTAACTATACTTTCAATTAATATAATTATATTATATGATTTAATATATTTTATTATATTTCAATACGTACTGAAAGTTAATTATTTGATTTTGATATCTAATATTTATTAATTCATGAAAGTACATATTTTAAACATAAAATATAATTGTGTTATTAAGCAAATTTAAGAAATTAGTGATTAATTAAAAAAGTAAATATAGTTATATAATTTATAATATTTTTTAATTATGAAAATAAATAAAATTTTTTACTAGAATAAATAAATTATAAATTGTTTTTAAGACTATTTTTAAATTAAATTTCATATATAAATTCAAAATTTCCTTAATTTATATTAATTGACGTAAAAAATGCAGTGAGTTTTAAGTTTATTTTTTAATTAATTCTAATTGAACACTATAAAAAAATTAATTTTTAAATTTAATTTAATAATTTTAATATAAAATCTATTGAAAAATTATTATTTACATCTTGATTTAATAAAACAATAGATAATTGTTATAATCTTCGATATATGTTACACATAGAAGGATGATTTAATATAATTATGTTTTATTCATAAAATATCTAATAAATCTTTATTTAGTTGTAAAAGTTATGAAATTTCTAACCTAAGTCTAACCGAAGATGTGTACGCAATCAAAACATAAGCTACATAACAAATAATGGTGAAATTTTAATGTGTAATATATCAGACACTTGTCTAGGGTTTAATAAAATAGATACTAAATTCTTTAGATATCCATGGACAATTCGACAAGTGTAATTGTAGATACATACATTATCATGTACTATTAAAATCTATTATGCGTATTGCATTCAAAGGTATTGTTGGTTTATTCGTACAGTTAAATATTGAAACATAAGGTAAGTATATAATTTCTTCTTCCTTCATATTCCTGATTATTCTTATTTTCTTTTTAATAGATTTGTATTTCGATTGGAATGCATATAATGAACTTTTTCTTTTTATTGTATCGCTTTTTTACATGTTTCTAGTATGTGCCCTTTGTCGGAAGTATAATTTTGATCAATATGTTACCAATCTTTTATGCATTGCAAGATTAGTTTTTTAATCAGTTAAATTGAAGATTTTTAGTAATCAAATTCAAATTATTATACGCTAATTTAAGTAATAAATGCAAATTCAGTTCATAAAATTTTGTTTCTATAAATTATAAATGTGTATATTATATTTCATGAATTTATTTTTAAAATTATGGAAATATTAAAAAAATATAATTTAATTAATTACGGAATTATTGACCTAGAAAATTAGACCGAATTATAACAGAAAATTAATTATTTTAATTAATAGTATTAGAATTACAAATTCAATTTTAATCTTTGTATTAATATAAAAAATATGTATAAGAAATAGTTCTATAAACAAAATTGAAAATAATATGTAATAAGTTTCAATTGATATTAGTGGTTTAGAATCAATATTATAATGATTTATTCCACGTTCCAGTTAATAAATAATAATTTACAGTTTAATATTATAAACGTGGGCAATATTGAATTATAAAATTTAATACTGATGCTAATCACTTGATATTATTACGTTTAGCATTAAATATTAAAATTTATAATCTAAAAGTTAATTTTAATTGGGTAATTAACTAGTTAAATTTTTAAAATTCATATTATATCTTTATTATTCTTAAAAGTAATATTTTTAAATTATATAAAAAGAATGAATTAAATCATACTATAAATATTATTTTCAGTAAATTTAAATAAATATGGCATTTAAATTATAAACAAGATTTAAAATTAATATTTTAATTAACTTAAGCCTAAAATAATTTTTAATATAATAAAGTATTATATATATATATATATATAGTACGTATATTTATATTGTACATTTATATAAGCATTGTTAAATAGTATAATAGTATTATTATAATGTTTTTTTGTCATAATTTACAACTATTCGAAATCGAAGCCTTGTAGTAAATTCAAATAAATTATCAGCAATTTAAAAATATTAAATTGTATTTATTTCCTAATATTAAAAACTAAATTATAGCATAATTTTGATTTTGCAGACATAACATTTTTGAAGAATTTAATATGGATAATTTTGATATGTTTCTATTTTTAATTTTACGTAATATTATTAAAATATAGGAATAAATTTAAATATCTATTGCAATCTATAAATTACAAAAATAATTAGTAATTTAACTTATTAAAAATTTTATAACTATTAACTCCTATTCAAAAGTTTGGAGATTTTTGCTTTTTGCTAATAAATTAATTAAAATCATCAGGTTTGGAAAATACATTTTTTTGAAATATAACTGTAATTATTTATTTCAGCTAATTAAAATTTAAATATTAATTTGAATAAAGTATAACGATTGATATAAGAGTAATATTACAGAATTTTCTTGTAAATTCTTTGGAATTTATTTATTATGCACATAATATTTTTCTAAATACAAATACAGAAAAGTTTAAAGATTACTTTTGCTATTAATAATATGAAATTATTCACATATAGTATTTTTATAAATGAAAATATAGAAAAAAATGATTCCTTAGACTATTAATAATAAAAAAGCCATTAAGAAAAGCCAGAAGAAGAATAAAAAATAAAATAACTTTCTGTGTTAATAGCAAAAATAGAAATATTTTTCAATGCATCATAATGTATAGAATTAACTCTGTATTGGAAATAAAGAGCTATATTATTTAAATTTCTTTTTACTCATAAAAAGATTTTCATTATTATAAAATTAAAAAACCAAATTAAGTAAACATGAAAAATCTAAACTACCTGGACCTAAAACTCGAGCTATATATCATCATCACAGCAATTATATACTTACTATATACTATATACTGTATACAATTATATACAGCAATAATTTAGTTTTATTTGTTGAAATTAATCGTCATTGACAGTGTAAAGAAAATAATAATAATAGTTGTTTCTACTATATACTATATTTCATTTCTATACTCGATTATAATATTCAGCTTTATTTGAAGTAGGAAATTTGCTTGGTACCTTTTAATATATATTCCTATAAAGTAATATATAATATTTCTTATACTATATACTATATTTCATTTCTATACTCGATTATAATATTCGGCTTTATTTGAAGTAGGAAATTTGCTTGTTACCTTTAAGTACTGAGTTGTTTTTTAATATTTCATGTTTATTAAAGGTTGTTTAAGTTATGAAAGCGCATAAGAATATCTTGTATGTATAATATTCTTAGCACTACAAAAATTTTTAAATATTATTTAGTCAAGAAAATTCATGAATATAATATTTAATATTTTAACCAATTATTAAATAGTAATTTAATTTTTACATTTTAGAACGAAACGTAAAATAAATTGTGAGGGAAAATTCAATAAAATAAGTAAAATACTTAAATATCTTTGTATATGTAAATAATAGATAATTATGGAAACTTATATTTGAAAGAATTTTCAAATATACATAAATTGAAACTATTAAAAAAATATTTTTTATTTATTCTAATTTATTACTCGAACTCAATACGTATCTTCTTTATAAAAAAAATATTAATATGGTAGTTGCTGAATATTTCATGTAAAAAAAATTTTTTTATATTTTTTTATAATTTAATTATAATTTATTTATAATTCGAAGCTTTAATTATTAAAATATACACAGAAGTGAAAACTTTAAATAAAGTTTTTAAAAAGTTTGCAAAATTAAGAAAAAAACTTCAATAATATTATGTTTTAAAAATACACATTAAGTTTAGATCTCATTATTTGAAGTTTATATATATAAATAAATATAATATAAATAAATATAATGTAATTAAAAATATAAATAAATAAATATATTATATATAAAATATTTTTAAAATTTATATATCGTTTTTTTAAAAGAAAAAATTACCAGTTTATTTAAAAAATGCCACATAATATTTTTTAGAGAGTATCGTGTTAAAATTATTCATTCATAAAATTTATCTTTATCTCTATATATTTATCTTTCTCTATATAGATGTATTATTAAAAATAGATGCATTGGTATTTGTATCATTTGAGTATTATTTATTGCATGTCGGTAACTTACCGACTACTCACGTCCATATGTGATGTACAACAATAGAGTTTACTATCTATAGTTTCATGTATTTTAATTATGTAAATGAAGTTTAATTATAAATATATTACAATATTTATAAAAAAAAATTTTTTTCAAAAACAGATTGAAAACATTGATATAAAAAAATTCTATATCTATTATATCGTAATAGTAAACGAAAAATATTAATTATCTTTAAATTAAATTATGTCAGTGTATATACATAAAGTTTAAATTTATAACTTCTTCATTAAAATTTAATATTTTTAATGAAATCATATAAACATTGTAAATTTAAGCTAATTAAAGCTCAGAAAGTAAAAACCTAAATTTCTTAGGTACGACTGAATATTAAAGTATACTTAACGATATTGTTGAATAAAAATTATGTAGAAATTCTGTATACAATAATATGATAGATTATTTTTCATATATTTAAGTGTCATTTAATAAAATATCACAAGTTTTTTAAGAAAAATAAGTTTAATTAGAGAGTTTAATTAGATGATTGATTATTTTTAATTGAATTAATGTCCTTAATAGTTAACTAACTTATTTATATTGTTATATATATTTGGGCCTATAAAGTACAATTTATAATACTCTCAATAATAGGAATATAAATTTTATTGAATGCATTGATATGATTAATATATTTTATTTATTTTATTTTTAAAAACTCGTAAAATATCGAGTTAAATTAAATTAATCGCATTAATCAAAAACAAAATGTAGAAAGCAGAACTATAACGTAATTTGTCAAAAGTCTACCAAAACTGCAGTCTATTAGTACCATATCTTGTACCGGTGAAATACGCGCTCTTATGTGTCGGTAAAGAGGATTTCGTCATGTTATAACATTTATTGGCACGAGCAAGGAACATTTCTTTTCTATCGACCGTGGATTCACACATAATATGCGCGAATGCCTACCAAAGGTCAGAAGTATTGAAGATACTTTATTAGCTCAAAAATGATTTTATTTTAATAGTTATATTTATTATTTACAAATCATGAATGCATGTAGATTTGTTTATATGATTTAATTATCACTGAATTTTTAAGAATTTTCCGTCTTTGGAACTTTCTGAAGAATTTTCTGTTTTTGGTCCAATCTTGAACATGTGTATGAAATCTCAATAATAATATTTTATGTTAACTCTGGAGAATTTCAAATTATATTTAAAATTAAATATTCATATTGGTTGGTTATGTTTCGATTTTTATTAACTACCTTCAATGTGAAAAGTTAAAATTTTAACACCATAAATGAAATCATTAAAATTTAAGGTTTATTTTTAATATTCGAAATAGGTTTCATGTTTTCTTTCGAAATTCATCACTCAAAAATCAGAGAATTTATGGTATACTATGAAAAATATTCTAAATTTAATGATAAGCATATTATAAAAGTAAAAGTAAACGTTGCATGTATTCATTATGCTTTGCCAATAATGTTATTTCTTTACTGACGTATGATAACGTTTTATTTGAAGTTAAGAAACATTAACTTCATTTTAAATACTTCTCTTCATCATTATTACAAATTCACAATTAAAACCATTAGAAAAATTAAACAGTGTGAATCATTCGATTATCAATAGCAGTTGTTTAAATTATTTGAATTAAATTTAGGTTTTATAATAGTATTATTGTAAAATGAATAATTATTAATTCATTTATAATTCCCTATTTAATTTAAATTTTTAACTATATATTTAACTATCTGTATATTTACAAATATATAATAAAATATATCTTATGAAAATAACTTGCACATAGTAAAATTAAATATTAATTATTTATATAATAACTATTTAATAACATTATAATATATTTTTATTCATATAATATTATTCATATAATTAATAATTAATTTGAAACAAATTAATAAATTGAATCATTTCAATTTGACCAATCTTTTAAAAACTATAAAACTATAAAAAATTTAATATTATAAATTTTCAATAAAATGACAATTAAAAACGGCTAGCAAAAAAATTGATTAAACGAGTTCTAACTTACACTTTTATAAAACTTTATATGTCCCTCAATAATTACATATATATTTATAATTAATTTTATTCTGAATGATTTATTATGAAATATTACAAACCACAATATTTCTGATGTAATTTGAAATTGATTAACGTAAAACTTTTAGAGAATTGAAAATTACTTGATAATAAGTTCATACAATTTCTCAGAAAACTACGCATTTATATTCACTCACTAAGTATTGATTCTTTAGTAAATCATACATAGTTTGTAAAGTTTATTGTAACAGCAAATGGAAAAATTTAATGTTTTCAATATATTTAACTAAGCTCTAAATATTTATAAAATTTAATATACTTAAATTAATTCGTTATAAAAAATAATTTTATTTATGACAAGCATATATGTATATAAAAAATACATAAAAAATATTCACTTAATTGAATCATAAATATTTTTTAAAAACTATTAAAGATAATGAAGTCTTATTTAATATAAACATTATTTTATGGTTTGAAACTAACTTCAGTAATTGTAAAATAAAATAATAATATGAAACATAAAGAAAAAACCGTAGTTCATAAACTAGTTTAAACATTTTTCCGTGTTAAAATAAAATACTTTATTAAAAAAAAACTATATTGCATATAACTCAATACTATATAATATATCGAAATCTCACATGAGTATTAATTTTATATTTGAATTCATGCAATAATATCGTTTATCTATAACAAAGTATTTTATAAAAACGTGTATGCAATTTAGTTTCTAAAATGAAAAATATAATTGAATATTATTAAAATAAATTGTATTGACTTAAAATATAATCATGTTAAACAAATTAATATTATTTTTAAGATATTCCTTCATTATCGACATGAAAAAATTCCTAAATATCAACCACGGATAATAAAATATGAAATTAAATATCATATAAATATAAATATTATTGAAAATAAAACAAAATTTAATTTTAATAGATTACAAAAAAAAAATGTAATATTTATATTTCAGATATAAAGTTACAAATTGTGATAAGCTATTAGAAATCTCATGGCCACATATTAAATTTAAATTCTGTTTTGTTGCAAATACAATAAGACTATATAAAACTAGAATGGAAGGAATAAAAGCCAGAAAGGAAGAAGAAAGGAAGGAAAGATCATCTAATCATACAGGGGTTTATAGTCCTGATTTAGGAAGGGATACATTAATTGCCAGGATCAGCCGCGGAGACAGTAGTCTTTTCTCCTCTTATTTATAGCTTATTAGCATGGCTTTAGTTAGCTAAAACTGATTAATGCTGCTTCGTGTTATCCATATATAATATCGTATATAGAGATATAAATAATGCAAGTTATGAATTCCACATGGATTGAAACTATGTTTTAATATAAATTTAATAAAAGATATAGCTGAATTTTTAGAATTTTCTTCAAATTCATTTATTTTTCGTACATTATCTCCAATTACAACCTATATTTGTTTCATTATTTTTTAAAACTATTTTTTAATATTTAGTAAATTTTTGCAAAATTTAACTATAAACAAATAAATGTTAAATATAATAAATTTTCAATAGAATGAAAGAGCTAGTGACTGAATAATTACGAAAAGAGATTAAAAATTAATTTTCACAATGTATTTATTAATTGGTTTAATTTATTTTTAAAATAGAATAACTTATTATTTTAAGAAATATAATAATTTAAATACCATTTATTTATTAATTACAAACTTTACTAGATCATAAAAGATATTTAACATAAAATTCATAAAATTTTACGTAGTAAAATATACTAAAATATTTTTATCAATTCTAGAAATGTAATTATTTCATTTTTTAGTAAAATGGCATTGTTACGAATATGTTATAAATTAAATAATACTATTCATAAAATAATATAGATTGTTAATAAACAATAAATGTAATTTTATATTAATAAGAATATAATTTTTGTTTTACGAAATAACTCAATTAGAAGTACACTTTGTCATACTTTTATATATTTTATATATATTATCATTAAATATATTTATATTTAATTATAAGACAATGATTTAACTATGTATTTTATTAACTTAATTTTATTTTATATAAAATATTTATGCTATGTAATAATGTGATTATTTACTCAAAAATTATATATTAATTTATCCATATCTATAATCTACATCCTATATCTTTTATTCAATTTATTATATAACGAATTATACAAATTATATATAGTTGAGCTAATTAGTTGTACCATTACCAAGTATAAAATCTTATATAAAATAATACTCGCCTTTAAAATAATCAATATTTATACTTTTATATAAAAATATAACTAAATTAAATTACTCTTCGTGCGTGCAGAGCCTATTTTATTACTTATCAACAATATTATACTTTATTACGAATTTATTATTTAAAATAATCGTTTATTTATCTTCAATATATTTAAAATTATTTTGAGTTTAATTGTAAAAATAAATATGTACAATACATAATATAACACCCAGAATATCTTTTAGTTTAAAATGAAGATTTTTTTATATTTTTTAAATTTTCATAATTTCAGAACTAATTTTTAATAACATGCATTAAATTTCTTATATTCATTTTTTGTATATACATGAATTTTTTTATACAGTTTTAATGAATCATTTAATAAAAATTTTTACGCTAGCGAAATAGCTTTAGCAAATTAATATTAGATTGAATGAAGTAAGAGAAAAAAAGTGAGATAAAATTTGTCTATTTACCGTTAAATTAATTGATTTTTTCCAATTTTATTCTTATTTTCATATTGACTATATACTAGAATTAATATAAAAGTTTTTATACTCACCTATTAATATAAATAAAATTAATTATACATAAATAAAAATAAATATAAATATATCGGTTTTATCAACAGTTCTGTGCTGAATATTTTTTTATTAAATCTTGTAAAGAGTAAAAAATTTAAGGTTGCATACTAATTAATATGTAAGTAAAAAATTTTCAAAACTAAATGAAAAATTTATACGCATAATATGATTATCTATAACGGAGTAAGCTATTATGATAAATGAAAACATTATCTACTTCCTTACACATAGATATAAGGTTTCAATATATATATTTATATATATATATATATATATATAGTAAAAAAAGTACAAATATTCTCGTTATACATTATTGCTCATCTTATATAAAATTTATTCAAACTATAATGCACTATCATAAATATCTTATTGATAAATTGAAATCTATATGATGCGTAAGGTTATGCTACGCTGTTGGAAAAAGAATTTTTTATGAAAAGTGATGGAAATCATAAAAGATGTAGGATAAATAATATTATGTATAGTGGGAAAATTGGTTAAGCAGCATGTTGGGCAGTGAAACATATGAAACAAAGGCTGCGTATAAGGGCTGATCTTGTTCGCACGACCAGTTAATTACATTCTTACCAGATCACCAAGTACTAGTGAAACCGCATTTGCCCCTGTTTGATTCCTATTTTAGTAGACCGCAGTGTAATAAACGGTATCATTTTATGGGATCCCAAGACAGTTCTAGCCTCGGTTTCACTTTCCATCAATGTACAGACGAAAAAGACAAACTCCAAAGCCGTTGATACAAATCTTTGTTTCTCTTTTTTATCTTTTTACATCTCTTTATATTTACTTTTTTCCTTTTGCTAATTTTATTTACTTTAGGTGAGTTGTAAATTATTAATAAACTATTCATTCACAATAATAAGTAAAATAGAGTAATTTTCATAAGTTCTTCATTGACAAAGAATAAAATATAAATTTTTTATTTATTTTTGATAAATTTGACTAATATATTTAATTCTATTATTTAAATATTTATGTAATTAACATAGAACGATGTTCTTGCTATAATGAAATAGACTAACTGAAATAATGAATATAGATAAGAATTATTTATGCTTATAAATGATTCAAACAATTTTTTTTGTTACTTTTGCCAAGTCTTAGAATTAATCAATTTTACGTAAGATTATTTTTACTTTAATATTTAATTCTGCTACTTTATTTAAAAAATATTTGTAGTATATTGAAATCTTTCGGAGTATTCAAACTTGCTAAATGTAGTGTTGTAATCCAATTTGAAGCATCGTCATTTATCTTTTTTATTACAAGCCTTTTATGGTAGCGTAATATTAAAATTTCCATACATAGAATATATACAATATACATACAATACATAGAGTTTGAAAAAGCAAATTTTTTTTCTTGCAAGTCTCAGCCCACGAAGAAGACCCGCCCAAAGAGAAACTCCTACAAAGCGACTCTGGTACACCTTTTGAGAATACAGCTATTACATACATAGATAAAGCGCGATTCCGATTGTGATAGTTAACAAACTTTCTTGAGCATGGCTCGAAAAAGGTAAACATGTCGACAGAGACAAGGAGGCCGATATGAACGTGTTTTCCAGTGCAATCCCCACTCCTACTGAGTAAGCGAAACTCCGCCTCCGGGCACGCGAAGGAACGTCAGTCACGGACACTTGTTACGCCTTGACGATCTTTTCCATTTCTTTCTGTACATTTATGAATATGTATATATGGATATATCCGACTACAATCCGTGTAACTCATCAAAAAAGCTATATACGACCAACTAAAAACTATTGCATTTCGGCACCTATAACGCGTGCGTCAGTGGTTTAGCTGAAAAGGGTGTTGGTAAAGATCTGCCAAGAAAAGATTTAACTCCTTAAACTTTTTCAAGTTAAACTCTTGCTTAAGATTTGTATTTTTTAATCTATTCAAACAATGTTATATAAGTAATGAAACATTCTTTCTAACAGAAAAAATAATTTCAATAGCTTAAGAATTAATTTAATTACATTGTCGCTAATAATTTTTTGTTAGAAAAAAGCAACTTATTATTGACCCGTAAATATGAATAAGAAAATACTCTTTTATACAACAAATTCCGTTTACTGAGATTATTTTATATAAAATATTTACTATAAAAAGTTCAAATATAATCTTGAAAATTCAATAAGTTTTAAAAATATAGTCTTAATGCCACACTGTTCAAAATCATGATATTTTCTTTAAAGATTAATCAAAATTGTTTAAGCATTAATTTAATAATATAATATAATAATTATTATATATATATATGGCAATTTATATATATATATATATATATACAGAACGCAAATAAGGGAAAGAATGTCAAAGATATAAAAAAATATCCATAATCTTTTTTCAATAAAAAAAGTCTTAATAGTTATTGTAATGTTTTTACAATTTAAAGAGTAGTCAAATAATATATGTAGTTGTACAGGAATTACCTATTTTGTAGTCCACTATTTTAAAAAAAGTACTTTTTATAGAGTAATATTCATTAATTTTCAAAAAGATAATTCTAGAAATATAAATCGAAAGTTTTGAAAGATATTTTATCTATACTATTTAAAATTTTATTTGCAAAGAAATAAAATCCATAAATAAGTTTAACTTAACGTAAAATATCGCTGAATATATTTATAAGACAGTCTATTATCTGTCATTATTGTATACAAATATAATTTCCTCATCTCTAGAATAATTATTTTAATTAACTAATTTTAATTATTTACTTGAATTAAAATATTTAATGATAATATTATTTAAATCTTTTTTTATTTTTTATTTTAAATGATTAAATAAATAAATGTTTCACTACTAATTATATTATTACTGAAAACATTTTATAAATATTCATTTTTATGAACATTTTATATTATATTATAATTTGCAATTCTAGATATATTCTCAACTTAACTTTTATGATAAACATACTCATTGATCCTTCTTTTTTTACAGATATACTGTATACATAATTTTAATGCATGTTTAAATGACAATTTCTAAATTTTTAAATTTTACTATTTTACTTTAAAAAAAAAATCTACGTTTAGTATAAGTTTATACGTTTATAGTATAATGAAAAAAAATCTAACTTAAATTAAATTTAATGATATTAAAATACAACTTTTTTTGTATTAAATAAAACTTCCTCAAAATCTAAATTGTCTTGAATAATAATGTTTAACCATTAAAAATTTAGAAGTGACTGCAGTAACGAAAGTGTTATTTAATTGAAATTAAAATGATGAAAACAAGCACTAATTCAGTCACATTTACACCATTTATGAAATTTCCAGTGTGTATAGAATCCATAAAGATGATCCATTCATAGTTTTTTTTTTAATTCTATTAATGATATATGTAGATATGGACATGTATTACCTATAAATAAATATTGTCAACGATGATGGTAATATTGTGAAAGGAATACGGGAATAAAAGTGGCCAACATGAATTTATCAATAGATATCACAGAAGGTCTGGAAAAAGAAGGAGATTGGTTTGCTGTGGGAAAGTAGACGATAAATCATTTATGTGTCTACACTACTATTTTATTTTTTGATAATACTCCTCTTTATTATTTAAAAAAACAAATCGTTGCTTGATTTTGAAATTGGTCAGTTTAGTTCACTATTTTATCTCATGTAAAAATTATAATATATTTGTAGTTAATAGTTTCTAACGATTTTATATATTACTGATAAAAAAAACGTATTAAAAATGAAACAGCAATATTACATAATAAATGATTTCTTAATTAAATATTTTACAACGAAGATAAATTTTTTTTAAATTGTATTAATTTTTCCATGATATGAATAATAAGAAAAGCAATTATTTAAAATAATAATAATATATTATTATAAACTACAGTGCATGCATTATTTAAAAATATAGTAAAAAAATTTTTTTTATTATATCAATTTTATTTATTAATAAAAGTTTTATAAGCTTTCACGATTTAAAATATTTTGTTTTAAATTGTTTTATTCATTTTAAATTATATATGAATATTTTTATGTACATAAAAGAGATAGTTTTGTTAAATAATTTCTCAAGTTATTATCTCACTTTAAATCTTTATAAAAATTCATATATTCATACCATATTTATATTTTATTGGAAGTTACATAGAATTATGATTTTGAACAGTACATCAAACATTGCATATTAATTTTTTTAGTAAAACAATTAACAATTTAAACAGTTAAAATATTAACCAATATTAAGGATATATTAGTATTAATAGATATATAGTAATTATTATTATTTGTTGGTATATTTGAATGTTCATAAAATTATTTCTATATATAAATTTGTAAAATTTTTAATTTTTTAAATAATTACTACCAATATAAACACATGGAAAAATAAAACCACATATTTTGTTTTGCATTTGATATAAATGATTAATTATATTATTTTAAAGAATTATGTACTCAAATAATTTATTTATACAATAAAATTTTTATATATTTAAGGTAATATAGTAATTTTTTTTCAAAATCTAGCGTTATTTTATTACAAAATAAGTGCTTTAAAACAATAATTACTTAGATATTTAAGTATAATTAAAATTTTCATAATAATTTCTAATAGACTATATCTTCTTAAACACTGAATATTAGAATTATTTATTTTGACTTTTTATTGGAATTTTATTGATTAGAAAAACGTATTGTTTTAATACATTTGAAATTCAACAATTTTTATTTTTCTATTATATATATTAATTTATAACTTAATTACATGAAGTATTGCAATTCATTATAGAAATGATACACTTTTCAGTCTTTCAAATTAAAAATATTCATTACCATAAAAATTATATAAGAAGATATAAAAAAATTTGATTATATATATATATATATATATATATATATATACATACATAGATAAATATTATTTACTCTCTCTATATATATATAAATATAAACTATAAAATATATTTTTCTGTTTATATTATTATAAATAATGTAAATAATACTCGATAAATTATTAATAAATTTTTTATAAAATTTTACATAATATAATTTAGTAATTAAATTTTATGTTATTAAAAACGAAAACACAGATTTTTTGTAAATAAAAGGAAAATTTTTTATTTTCATTAAGCAAAACTAATTTTTACTACCGAGTTTTTTGTATAATAAATTAAATATAATTTAGAATATTGAAATTGTATGAGTTACATATTGTGGATATCAAGATACAATTCGAATTGTGATTAACAGGCATAGTAATTCAAAATCGCAATAAGTAATTATTACTGAGTACCAACGTCAAAGAATCAAACAAAAATATTTTATGATAACTAATAATATGATTTTATAATATATAAGACTTAACGTCTTAGATCAGCAATAGGATAAAATATAATAAAATATAATAAAATATAATAAAATTTCGATTCTGTATTTCATGAAAGAGGGATCTTTCACGTTGTATCAATAACTTATTCCAAATGAAACAAAGAAGGAAATAGGATATATAGAAAAATAGGATATATAGAATAGGATATATAGATATATAGGTGTTTCACATTCGAAGAGACTAGTTACTTCATTATTTAGGCCTTGGACCACATAACTGATACAGATAGTCAAATTAGAAATAGATCGGTGTTTATCGACCGACAAAAACGTTCAATAAGGCACTTTAAAAACTTGAGTATACTCAGTTACGTAATCATTCCCTTGCATATTTAAATACTTATGTATTGTATTATATGACTGAGACTAGTCGAAGTATAAATAATTGTCAATTAAAAATGCTGAGAAGATTGAATAAGATGAACTCGTAAATAATATGAAACAAATGTAACGTAAAAATAAATTTCATATTACTCATAATACTCATCAATAAATAAATAAGTCATTGTATTTTCATGATTATTCGTGTTATTACTTTGACTATAAAGTCTTGTAAGGTGGTATATGCCTTCAGCTATCATAATTTAACAACGATTTCATATATTATAATATAAAACTTCCGTATGAATTATGAAATTTGAAATTTAAGAACTAATATTTTCTAATATATACTAAATTTATTAAGTAATGATAAATTTACAAATGTGTAAAAATCTATTAAAACATTTTTAAAAATTTTTTAACATGTTATCAATTAGGCATACTTATCATGTAGATATGTCGATCGTTCAAAAAACAATTCATAGCATACACTATTTTTATTTATGAAGAAATTAATGAAAATAAATAAAAGAATAAATAAAGAAAAAGGAAAAATAGTGAAAGATAGAAAGGGAGAAAATTATACCGGAATTGTAGCTGAAGTTTTCAGGCTTATTTCCGCGGCAATGGCTTCCGCGTGTGCGAGCACGAGGCACGCAAAAGAGGTGGAGAGGAGTGAGTAAGAGGCGGGGGAATATAGAATGAACGGGAGAGAGCATGCAGTGAGTTCATAGCATTACGTCGCGAGCCTCTGAGCGCAGATGACGTATTCGCGTCACACGTTTCACATTCGCACCGAGCAAATGTGCATTTATTAAAAAATCATCATAATATCACTTATTACTTTATCACTTTTACTCTCTGTTTCTTATACTTCCTCTTCATTTATTTACCCCCGCATCATTTTTTATTTGCATCATCATGAAATTTTTTTTTCTCTTTATTTTTTAACGCAAAATCACTAAGACTTGTGTGTAAGATCTTTTGTTGATAGTGACTGAAGTTACTTTATACATATGTAGTTTTAAATACATTCTAGTTCAAATATATTTGCACTAATTTGATGAAGTGTTATGTGATATAAATAAGCGACGATGTAATAAGTTGAAAATGTACCGATCGAAAATGTGAGTGAAAAGTGTTGAGTTGTTATGTGAAAAATATGCATGAAATTAAGAAAACTTATTTAATTGAGTGGTTGTGATTTATTTTTGCAGGGTTTAGATAATTTGGTATCACAATTATCCCACATTAAAGTCATTTATCTAAAAAATAAACTAAATGTATAAAGTGCAATCGTTCAATTTGTATTGATTGTAAATAAAGAAAAGTAAATATACTACAAATATTGTTATGCTTGTATAATTTGCAGGTGTTATTTACTATTCAAGTAAATTGTATAAATAATTAAATCCGAATATTAATGCGATAATAAAAATTAGGGAAAAAATAAAAATAAAATTTCATTAAATTCTATAAATTAATTTATTTCACAAAAATTATTATATGTAAATTTATTTAACGAAAAGAAGTGTTTAACAATAGATTATTATATTAAACGACTTTTAATCGAAGTATATAGCTTTTAGTATAGTAGTGTAGTAAATACCAATAGTAAGACAATCTTGAAGAATATTTGTGGAAGCTAATAAAATGTGTCAAAGATGAACAAGGCTTTTGAACTCATTTAAAAGGTAAAACAATGAATTGTTTTATAATCGGTATACGAAAACAATACAATTGAACAATTAATAATAAAACAAATTTAAAGTAAGTTGGTTGAAAAAGTAACAGAAACGCAACAAAATAAAACAGAAAAGTAGTAATCCACGATCTAAAGAATATAAGTGGTTAATGGGATGCATCTCCCCATATGCTCGGTAAGCTGTAGTGGCGAAAGCTTCGGCAAAGTATTAGGTTCCCAGCAACATCAACAGCAGTCAAATAACTCCCAGCAGCAACACCAAGAGCAGAATCATCAGCAGCAGCAGCAACATCAAAGACACGAGAGCATAGTACCTCTACAGCATCAGCAGCAACAGCAGGGACGTTACCAGCGTCTTCAGCAACAGCAACAACAGCAGCAACACCAGCAGCTTCAAGCGACGGGACAAATCATAGAATCAAATACAACGGCGACCGCCGGTGAGATGAGCGAAGCTGCAGCCGTCGGTGAGCTTTGGTGGACTGAGAGGCTAGTCGGGGAGGCTCAGGCCGAGCACCCTGGTGAGCTCGTGAGAACAGGTCAGTTCACATAAGCGTGTATACAGTCTCTTATCATAATTTTCATTCTCAGAATTTATTTTTCAAGATTATTGAAATAATTTGAGCTTGGCAATAATCTTTTTTTTCTTAATTAGTAATCAAACCAATAGTATTCATATATATTTCGAACTTAATTTGCATTCTTTATAAAGTTATTTTAATTTCTAATTATTAAAAACAAAATTAATACAAGTTTTTAATATTATTAGGATCCTATTTTATAGCAATTTTATACTATATTCTATTGTCTAACTAAATAATCTTAATTAACAAATTTAATTAAAATTAATTATACCTTAAACCATTTCTTAAAAATATCACAATATCTATTTTATTTATAATTTGCAATTTCTAATGACTTTTTAAAATATTTTGTAATTTATTAAGATTGAGACACACAACCGAAGGAAGGATACAGTTAATTTTAATCATTATAAATAAACATATTAGCTACACGATAATAAATTAAGTCTCAATATGTATTTAAATTTTTAAATATTTTCCATAATTTATTTTATATTTGCTTCATAATAATATTTAATTAGTTAATATCAATAAAAACTTTAATGGAATATTCCATTTTTACAAATTCTATAATTTATATCCCATAATAAATAAAAAGAATCAAATTTTATTATTTTATCTTTGAAGAAAATTATAATAAAAAAAGTTTAAAATATAACTTTACTTTCAGATTACTTAATTATATGAAAAGAATTTTTTTTTTATTTAAATAATAACTTATATTAAAGAAAAAATTTTGATTCATAAAAGAATGATCGAAAATTTATTAAATACAGTTAAATATAATTGAATATTTTATATTAATATTATTTCTAACAAATAATTTTCCTTACAAATAAGAAATGATATTTATACAATTATAAATACATTTTTAATAAATTTACTTTTGATTACATACAATGTTAAGAAAAAAAATGTAATATATGTAAATATATATATATATTGATATAAAATCTAATTTAATTACGATAAATAATAAAGAATATAATTTAATAAAAATAATACAATAAAAATAAATTTTTATCCAAATTTAACATAAATGGTAGATATTTATAAAATAATGATATAAGTAAGATCATTAGTATTATAAATAAAATTAACTTTAAATAAAACACAAAAATATTTATTTTATACATCAATTTTTATTTTGCTATCTACGGAAATACATATGAATATATATATTCATACATTAAATGGATTATTTATTGAATTATTTATTGAAAATAATTAAATGGATATATTCTATTATTCAATTTTATTTCTCAACAGCGTTGATAAATTTTATGAGTAAAACAGTATCGCTTCTTTATATATTAAACTAAATAAAGCAATATGTTGTTATAAAACTCATTAATAATTTAAATGCTTTTAACGTTTTAAACTTATTACGGAATCTTAAATATAACCGCAAAATATATTTATGAAATTTATTAAAACAAATGTGTTCGGAATTATTATCACGAGAAATATTTTTTATATCATGTAATGAATATGAACAATTTTGAGTATATGACAATATTAATAAAAATGTTGTAATTTAATATGAACTTTGAAAATGAGTATGTACACCCATTATAAATTGTCTGATTGATACGACTTAAAAAGTTTATTGAAATCAATACGCTATAAATTTTGTGTTTAATTAATTAATTACATATCTTGCAAACATTGAAATCATTAATAATAAAAACAAAAATAATATACTATTTCATTATGGAATACTTAAAAAAAGAAGAATCTATTCTTATATTAATTATGAGTGGGATTAAATTAATACTAATTTTGAAATGATAGAAACTATAACATTGGGCATCGATAAAGATATTTTGCTGTCTGTATTTATAAAGCTAGATCATCTGAAATAAATAAAACAGGAAAATTAAATTATTTTATAAAATTACTTTATTTTTTAATTAATATTTTTAATAAAATAATGTTTTTTAATAAAATGTTTGTTATTAAATGTAAAAATTCCAATTGTCATAATAAAAATACATATTTTTAACATAAAATCTAAATAATAATACAATAAATTTTTGAGATAACGACTAAAATTGTGTCTATAATAAACTCAAATATATAACTATTTTTAAATAATAATATTTTTAAAGAATTATTCTTTAAATGATATATTCTCCAACTATTGAAAATGTATTGTTGTATCTTGTATTTTAGATTTTTTTAAATCCTCTAACTTATTATTAAAAAAATATAAGAAATACTTTTTTAATACTTTATACTTGTGAATTCTATGTTCCAAATATATGGAACTTATTTTCATTTCAGTTTAAATTGCAACTAATTTAATTTTATATAAATTATATTATTTCAACCTATATTTTATACTTATAATTTATATTATTACAAATTACTTTAAGTTCAATTTTTATATTATTACATATAATCATTTTATTTAGTCTACGTATTTTCATCAGAATAAATGCAAAGATTATTTTATATAAATTATTTTATTATAATAAAATTAAATATAATATTTGTACATAAAATAGAAACGAAGAATGAACCATATAATATGTAATTATTTACATAAATACTTTTAATATAATATTTTAATTTGTATTATGATATAGGATTAAAACTTAATGATAATTTATAAAATAATATTACACCATATTATTAATTAATAATACTTTGAAAAGTAGTGATAAAAGTAAAGTTACAATAGAACTTTAAAATTTATATTCTTTACTACAATATATATTTTAACATATTAAAATGAAATATTTTACTTGTAATTTTATTTTGCTTTAACGTAAATAACTAATTACATAAATATTTTTTGCTTGGTTTATTATATCAATTTGTTACGAAAATCATATATTCATATAATATACAAGGTCAAATAAGTTTTTTGTTATATTTAAATTTCTATTTATATATTATTATAAATTATTATAATAACTTTTTATAAATTAGTTTATTTTCAGATAAAATAAACTAATATCATGATTAAAAATATATTTTATTTTTAGATAAAAATAATTTTTCAATGAATTATATTGAAACTTTCCAAAATAATATTAAAAGCATAATTCGTTCTGCCATTTTGATTATAGTAACTAATAATTATTATTAATGATATTAATTTTAATCTATTAATGGTTTTCAAAATCCATTTATAAATATATAATTTAAAATTTTTATATATATTATAAAAAAAGGTTTACATAGGAACTAAATTTGTTCAGTAACAAAATAAAAACATTATATAAACATTTTCATCCTTGTCTTTATTTAAAATATATATTATATATAATACATATATTATTCATTTTGATCATTCAAAATTATTAATTAAGCATAATATTTCCCTTGGAAGAGGAAATAATAAAGGATTAACGTAAGTATTGAACATATAATAATTGATTCTAAATATAGTTATAAATTATATTTTGAAAAAAGGTTCAAGTAAAATAGGTAATAAAATTTATAATATATAAAGTCGCGATATAATCAAATAATTTTTCAAATTCAAATAATATAATCATTTATATTAGAACGTTTAAATATATCGCCTGCTTAGCAAATTATTTCATATATTAATAAATTTAGTAATCGTAGAGTTGATGAACTTATTTGACGTCCTTTTATATAAATAGAGTAATTCATCTATAAAGTTTAAGATCATCAAATGTACTATATTTTAGATTTAAATAAGTTTTCATATTTTAATGAGAATTATAGAAATTGCTAATATAATATTTTTATTTTTTTTACTTTTGTTGAAACTTTTGTGATAATATTTTAAGATATAGGTACATCGTATTTTGAAAAAGGTTCGGTTTACATAAATCATGAAACTGATAATTATTGTTCAATATTCTTTTATTAATTTAAAATAATTACTATAATACTAATTTATTGTTAAGATAATAAAAACTGTTAAAATATTAAATAATTATTAAATAATAATTATAATATAACATAATATAATAATACCATTATTTTTATTTTACATATTAATAATCATAATTCTGAAATATTTATTAACACTAAAACAATTTATTAAAGTATTGTAACAAATTCAAATGAGAATTTTAATATTAATTTTATATTTATTATATTTAAATTAACCGATATAGTTTAGGAATTAGAAAAATAGAACATATAGATGCAGTATGAAGCTATATAAAAATCAAACTTGTCTATCGACGTATTATTCTAATTTGTAAATGTAGGAAATATACTTAAATAAAGAGCAATAAAAGATCAAGAGAAATAGATAGAAAGGATATGTAAAAAATACAGTATTTTTCTTTTTAACTAAGGAAACAGTAAGGCATTTTCAAAATTTGTTTCGAATTATATTTGAAATTCAATTTTTCTCATCTTCAATTTACTTTTTAACTTTATTCTTAATCAATATTAATATCTACCGAGATTGAGTTCATTCAATCGTAAATTGTATTTATAAAATTAAAAAATGGCTTAGTATAAGATTTTTGAAGAATAATACTTTTTATAATGAAAATCTCGTTAAGATTGTTAATTTTTGCGTATCAAGTATATGAATATATAATTTCCTTTTATTTAAATAACATTTTTTTATTTAAATAAAATTTTCTTCCCTTTTAATAAAATTTTCTTTACTTGAAACAAAATTTAAAAAAACACGAAATAATAATGATTGTTGAAAAATATTTATAATAATAAATATTTGGTAGTTAATATTCACTAAAAATATTATTTAAATACTCTATGCATATTTGAAGAAAATTAATCATATATATTCACAGGTTCTCCGTATTTCTTGTGCAGTCAGCTTCCAACGCACTGGCGCTCGAATAAGACGCTTCCGGTTGCATTCAAAGTGGTTGCCCTTGGTGAAATTGGCGACGGTACCCTTGTCACGGTCAGAGCCGGAAATGATGAGAACTGCTGTGCAGAATTAAGGAATTCTACTGCCCTCATGAAAAATCAAGTGGCTAAGTTCAATGATCTCCGATTTGTCGGCAGAAGCGGAAGGGGTGAGCTTTCTTCATTGAATCTTCAACGATTGAGTTACTTCTTTCATAAACTTTTGAAAAAGAAATACTCTAAATACTAAATGATATAAATGTAACTTGTTAACAAAATGTAATAAATAATTTAATAAATAATAAATTAAATCATTAAATAATAAAATTAATGAATAAATAATAAAATTAATTAATAAATAAAAATATATATTAATAAATAATATAATAAATAATCAATTGTAAAACAAAATACTAAATATTAAAATTAATTAATAAATTAAAAAAGTAATTAATAATAAAATTAATTATTAAATAATAATATAAATTAATAAATAATAAAATAAATAACAAAAGATATTAATAAATTGTAAAATAAATAACAAAATTAATTAAGAAAGTAATAAATTAATGATGATTTCAATTTATATATACAATAATAAGCATTTCTTGTGAATTAAGTTAAATGAATAAAATTTATTATTTGAAAATTAATTATTACAGAAACATTTTATTGTACATTTCTAACTAAAAAATTAGCGAATAACGTCAATAATGCAGAATATATTATAAAAATTATTAAAATATCCGTGTTTTATAAATACAAATATCGAAATTATAAATAAAACATAATAAATATAATGTTATGTATTATAATATAAAGCAATTTTTAACAAAAACTATTAAAAAATAGATTATTTATTTTTAAAAACTTAGTTTTCTATTTCTGTTTTCATATACACATCCAATTATATTATATATTTATTACAACTTTTATGTATTTAGTTAATGAATATTACGAGTTTCTGTATTTCTATATTATAATTTATAGTTATATATGATTATATATTATATTTATCATTAATATCATTATCATTTAAATCGAATCTTTGGCTATGTAAAGGAAAATTAGCATTTATAATTAATATCTTTATTACATAGAATGCTAGATTTATTCGTAACAATGAAAACGTTATGCATTTTTAAGAGCAATTAGTTATAATAATAATTAAGCAATTTTAAATAGCCATTACTTACTAATATTACCATACTACATAGTAAATAATTATTGAATAATTTTTGATATTTTAATAACTTTGATATTAAATTTAATATATTAATTATTAGTATATTGATTAGTTATTACAGTCTGAAATTCAGTTATCGTAATTAATTTCTGAATTACATAGCAACATTAGTAAAATGTAAAAATATTTTTAATATGTTGTAGTGATTAACATTTTTAGTTGTAAAAGAAAAAATATAACGTCTACTATGTAATATTATAATTTACTATACAAATGTTAAAATAAAAAATGTTAAAATAAGCTAGTTTATTCATATTATATTAGCTAAAAATAT
Source organism: Ceratosolen corneri (assembly GCA_030522565.1). NCBI lineage: Eukaryota > Metazoa > Arthropoda > Insecta > Hymenoptera > Agaonidae > Ceratosolen > Ceratosolen corneri. The sequence goes on from JAPYYT010001157.1 coordinate 51,362, forward strand.
GATAATAATTAATTTATTTAATTAAAATATTTTCTCTTGGTAAAATAAATAATTAAAATGTTCAAAATCAAATATAATATGATGAAAATCATTTTTAAATAAGCAACGCTATGACTAAATTATTTTCACGTATGAAATAATGGGATATTTTTAAGCAATTGTCAATAGTACATGTCGGTACGAATTATGCTACATATATATATATATATCCGTAATACGAGTTTGTTCATTTACGATTTATAGCATGCGTACATGTGCTACAAGAGTATACCAGAATAGTTAGTGAGGGGAAAGAGAGGCGGAAAGAAGGATGTATGGGGAAAGGGAAGTTGCTTGATGACCATAACGATGATTACAATAACTGTGATTTTAGAGGGTCGAGGTCCGCTGCGGTACGCCGTATTTCTATGTATCTGCTGATTGTCTAGTTGAGAGGTTGAGCTGTGAAGCCTTTTTATCGTTAAACCATTGATGAATCCTCTTTATCTTCGTTGATATCTCTGTCTATCTCATTGCTCATATATATCTGCGTATTGCATATTCATTGGAGATCATTTAACTGCCTATGAAGGCATTCACTTTTTACCGGAAATCCCTTTCACTTTCATTTACCCACAAACTAACCTGCTGTGGTATTTCCTTTTGGTTTTGATTGAAATACAGTTTCGCATGAATATCCAGTCGCTTTCATTTTCTTTTTTCTTTTATCTCTACTATGAATAAAAATATACTACTTACGATCCTACATTTTCTTACACTTTGTTTATTTCTGAAAATAATGTAATTATTTAATCAATAATTATCTTTAAAAAGCGAACTTAATTTATAAAGACCGCAAAAACTAATAATAACGTATAAAATAGGTGTCACATTTAGACATTAGCGCGTATTAAAATAACCTATATTTTAAATATAAATTTTTCAGTATTAAAGGTTCATCTCTTTATCATTAGAGATAATAATCAGAGCCTTATAAAATATGATATAAGATTTACCTAGGAGTCAATTTTATTAAAAATGTAATATTAAATTATTCATAAAATTTAATTTAACAATATTTTAACAATAAACAACTGAATTTATTATTTCTTCTTTGAGCCTCTAATGTTATGAAAATACGAAGACTTATCTGTTAAACTGATTTCATTTACAGACCATAATTTTTTGTCGCTTATTTTCACCATTGGTACTAGCTTATGGTTCTTATTTAAGATACCAATAAAGTTGATTTAGAAATTTGCTACGTATATCAATTATAAATAATTTATATAGACTTTTTAGTATACTTATAAAAATAAAAAAAAATTATAATAAAATAGCTGCAAAAAAAATTTATAATTTATTATTTAAAATCAAATATTATTAATATTGTAGTATATTGATTAATACAGTGTATTGATTAATACCTAATTTTCTAACAGTTTTCATATTTCATAACCATTAATTAATTACTGTAAAAATTAATTAGTTTTTTATGTTTTTAAAACATTTTTCATTTTTAATATTCTTTATAATATCAAAAATTATTATTCAATGGATCTTAAAAATAGGTAGATATAATAATATGTATTATATAATGCAAGGATATAAAGCAATTCTTACAGCAAATATAGTATAAAATTCTATTTGCCTAATAGTAAATTATAATGAATTTCAATAGTGTAATGAATTCAATAGTATAATGAAATTCAATGAATTTCATAGAAATTTTAAGATATTACACTTCAAATGGCTAAATAAACATTAATAAATAATAAATAATTTTTATTAATATTATTTAATAAAGAAATATTAATTCATGATTAATAAATTAATAAATAATATTTAAAACCTGTTTAAATTTTTATTTCTTTTATAATATCAAATATTGTATCTGCAGATAAAAATATCCAGTTAACATAAACTTTTTAATGTTTCTTCATTTTTTTATTACATATTTGATATTGTTGTTATTGTATTAAAATAACGTTTAATGGAGATATTGATTATCGTGAAATAAAGTACTTGAATATTATACTATTGTCGAATCATTTAATTGACTTCGGAGACGAAAAGAAGAGAAAGAGAAGAAGAAATCTTGGAAAATTTATAGTAGTGGTCTTTAAAGCTTCTTCAAATAAAACCCTGGTGTTAGTTAATTCCGGAATAAAATCTTAATCGTCATAATCGTGGTTGAATAAATAATAAAAGTTATAAGCTAGACTCGTTTAGATACACGTATCGAAGGAAAAAACGACATACAAAATAACTGATCATTATAAAAATCCAATTTGAAAAGCATGACAGTTGTTTAGACTTGGATATCGCTTTATGGCACTAGTCTATGTTTCTCATATCATCGTATACCACCACGAAACATATTGACGATGAACCAAAACAAAAGCAGGATTAGAAAGGAGCGCAATGAATTATGGATTGACGGGTCACAAGTCTTGTTGCGAATAGGAACATCTATTTTTCAAACAGTTTCATCATTTTGCACTGCATTAAGGCTTTTCCCAGATATGCAGGCCAAAGTACAAAGTATACAGAATCTTCCTATGTCCATGCACTTGTCGTACGTTGTTACCCTCTACAGAATTCATTATAGAACTTTCATTACAAAAATTAAATTTCGATTATTTTATTTTAAAATTATTCTAAGTCAATTAAAAAAGGCTCTTAATGAAAGCGATTAAATAATACATTATTTATATAAATATCTATTATATTTTTTATTAATATTTGTTATAAAGAATAAGTTTTATCAAGTCCTATGTTTAAATTAAGATTTATTTATAGATGTGTTTTGAAATGACAAAAATATTTGGTAAATATAATATTTTTACGTATATAAAAATATTTTTGAATTATTAAGTTAAAATACATATCTTATTTTTATAAAAACATAATCTAATTTTTTTTATTATATTGTAATGAAAATTATTTTTTTTTAATTCTTTGTGTAAGAGTAAATATATTTTTAAATTAATAGTAAGACTAATAAGAAGATTAATAGTAATCATGCTACAAATTTTAATAGCTGTAAGTTGGACTCAGTAATGAAAATGAAAACAAATGTGAATTAAGTAAATATATGGATTTGTGATTCTTTTTTTATAACAGTTGCATAATGTTTTCATGCAAGCAAATCATTTTATAAAAAGAAAGAGATGTATATTGATATACCAAATAATCCCTAATTCCCAATTTCATCAATTGATTCAATAGCCGATGGCATGGATGTAATATGACCACGATGCCTTCCCACTACTGTTAGTGATCAGAAGCGAATAGTTCGTTTGTAGGTCGTTTATTAATTTGATTGCTCCTATGATTTCTCAAAAAATCGCTATATATTGTACATGAAATTGCACTGTGATAAAAAAATTGTATCCAAGGTGGGTTGAATGATAAAATCGTTCTTGTGAGCAAGTAGTTCAGTGGTTACACAGCTCAGAAAAATACTCAGTAAAAATAATTAATTTATTGTCATTTTTTATTTTTATTTTAATAATTAATAGAAGATTATAATTGATAATATGTAAAACACTGTCATTGATCATTATTTAATGTAGTCAATTATTCATATTTGTTAAATAAATAAAAGGAAAAATTTAGGTAAATATATCTAGGTATAGAAAAAAGATTATAAGTATAACTGAACAGCACTTTAAATAAAAAATCATATTAAAATTTTAAAATCTCAAAAACAACAATATAATTCAGTTTCTAAATTAGTTAAACTTATTGTTCTTAAACATATGTTATATAATTGTGAAATAAAATATTTGAAAAATTATCGATATTTACACAATTTCCTGTATCATAATTTTATATGTAGATATGCTAAATCAAATATAACAATTACTTTATAAAAATTGTAAATGTATATAAAAATACGATTCTATAAGTTTTATACGAAAAGATTGATACATTGAAATTATATACGTTATATATATATTTTTACAAATATTTTTATTTTGATAATTTTTAAAAAATTTTCATTATTGTATATATTTTAAATAATAAATTAACAATCTTAAGCCATAAATTACTTTAAACACATAGATATGTAAATAATTTCACGAAATTAATATTTTAAACAGATGAAATTTTGACATCGAAAATGATTTGACAAATATATAAATTTATCGTAAAATTTAATTTACTATATAAATATAACCACATTTAATAAAAATAAAATTAACATAAAATGTTACCTCTATTATAATTTAGATATCTCCATACGTAACTAACAGAATATTTAACATATTTTTAATATCAGTTTAAAATAATTAATGCCAAGTTCATTTTTATATAACATGAGGAATATTATGTTAAAAGTATTTAAAAAAATAAAAAGAGATAATTGTATATAATCTTTTTTTATCAAAAACAATTAACCATCTTCTTAATTTTTTCATTTTTCAAACTATGCTCTAAGACGTGATATTATAATATGATGTTTTAAATTTGAAAATATTCTTGAAGAAGTTTTTGGATTTAATTTTCATTAATATATCTATTTTTGATTATACTGGAAACTTTCATATCAACAAATTAACTCAGAATTATTTATAAAACTAAGTATTTAATTGATTTTACGATGATAATTTAGTAAAGAATAAAACTTCTGAACATATTATTTGTTCTTTATCATTTATACTTAGATTACTCTATAGACAATTCTGGAGCAACAATTATTTCTTTTGCAATATACTTTTTACAATTTATATTTAACCTGTTATAAATTATCGTTTACAAGGATAGTAATTTTTTAAAAATTAATTTCTTGATATTATGAATTTTATATTAGTTAATTATTTAAATTTTATATTACATTTTATAAAATTAAAATAAAAAATGTACATAATATTATTTTATTATACGAAGCTTACTTTCAAATCATAAAATTTGTTTAAAATTTTTGAATTGTAAAAATATAATCATTATATATAAATAAATAAATAAATAAAAATACCAAACAATACTTATATATTTAATATAAGATTATTTAATAATGATTGTAATTTTTATGATATTGAGATAAAAAATAAAAATAATGCCCCTAAAAACTAATATTTCATTATATTGAAACTATTTGAATAAACGTATAAAACTGAAAACTTTTATAGACTTTCTGAAATATTACAGTACTTAAAACTAAAATATAATAAATTTCGAGAAAATTCAATATTCACGTAAAAATCTATAAATGTTTATTATTTTCAAATTGAACATAGATAAGAATAAATTTTTTAAATACATTATTTTGCCAATGGGACTTTATATATATAATCAAGTAGAAATTTAGAAATTATAAAAAGAATATTGTTAGCTTCCAATCGAACGATATAACACTGCAGAAACTTAAATGTGACTAAATACCTGGTATCCGCTTTATTGTTCATATCCCCTCTCCCGGTTCGTCCTGTATACCATCTATTATTCAGGTTTTTCTTTATTTTCTTTCTTTCTTTTTATTACTCTTGCCCTGTATTTTCCTTGTTTCACCCTTCTTGAACCTGCAATTCTTTGATATTTTTATTAATTTAAACTTTATTTCAATCACGAATATTATATATTTATATCTATAAATAATAATATATTATGTTTTATATTTCCAATAAACTATTTAATAGATTGAAAAGTAATATAAAAACTATATTATATAAATCAGTTCATGGATCTCTATATTATTTTTGCATAAAGACTATATATAGATTAAATAAACTTATTCGATAAAATTTATCAATTAAATTAAAATTTTAATGACTAAAATAAAATTTTACTAGATGACAAGTTTAATTGAATGAACACAAAAAAAATATTATAATTAATAAAATATTCCATCTATTAACAAGTGATATTATAATTTAATATATAAAATATAATAATTTGCTATACAAATATTCTTGAAATCTATTTTATAATAAAAATAATGTCTCAACATTTTTAATTAAATATTATTTAATTATTTATTTTTATTTAATGTTTATAATAATTATTATCACAGTTATCTCAATTATACAATTTAATATTATAGTAACTTTCAGAATTTACTATAAAGTTATGATGTTATCGGTTAACTTTCAAAATTTTTTAGTCTTAAAGTTTTTATGAAAAATTATCAATTTAGTTTACAGTTAATCTGTTTGTACACGATCTTAAGAGTTTGTCATCATTTCCTTCTTGCGACATTCGACAAGTAGCAATGCTCGATAATTAGGTATTGTTACAAGGACTGTTTTCGTCAGTACATGAGCCATCGTAGATGCTGTCATCAGAACCGTTATGCACTCGTCCCCTTACTGCCTGGGCTCTATCAACCCCTTTTTGACGTCACCCTCTCACTTGCACAAATTCGCGCGCATACGTGGCCCCAATTTTGTACTGCGAGAAAGCAACGACGCGTCAAGCTTCTATCCTATCTCTGCAGATGACCGTTCCCATCATCGAGTATTAACCGCAGCTTCACCGACCGTATACAGATTCCCCCCTGTCTCTCTTCCTCTCTCTATATATTATTAGCTCCCTCCACCTAACCGCCTATAACTACTGTATCGTACTGACTACTCCTACGCGCTGTATACAGCACGCCAACCTATCCCTACGTACGCCATTACTGCTCCATCTACTTTTAGCTGTAAAGCGTCCATTTTACTATTGTAAATATATACGAACTTCTACATTCATACACTAAGTATCAGAATATTTTAACATGTTTTTCTTTATTTTCATCTTTAGATAACTCTTGATATATATTAATAACTCTAGGATATTTAAATATAAAGTTGCTAGAGACAATAAATAGAGTCAAATAAAGTACTAATGTAATTAAATTCTTCTGTATATTTGTATGAAAAAAACGCGAATAAACGTATCGAATATAAACGTTTGGTAATGTTATGTAATGCTATGTACGTGTAATGTTCATTATAAATGTGGTAGCATGTTATATAATTTTCGACTAGAGCGAGGATATTCAAATATAACGTTGATTTTGTTGTTGTTATTCTGAAATTCTACTCTTAAAGGAGTAATTGAATGCTTATTTTCTTGACTTCGTTCACATTATTATTACATTATATGCATTACTTTAAAGCTATAAAATTTCATATAATTCTTATAATAATATATATCTTTAATTAGAAATTCAACAAATATTATTCAATTATAAAATAAAATATTACAACGTGAAATTATGAAATTATATTTTAAGCATATTAACATATATATAAATAAATTATCCTGTGAATAAATTAATACGTATTAACTTTTTTATTAATAATCTATCTTAGTATTAAATTTCATTGTTAATATCTAAATATTGGAAAGAAAAATATTAATTAGAAGAAGTATAGTAATAAAATAATAATATAGTAATTCACTTAAAAAATTTGATTAATATTTTGAAAAAATCAGGGCACTATTCAGCGAACATGGTTTAAGAAAATGGTAATATAATATTAAGTAATATAATATTAGCAAATCAATCGAAAAACTGATATAAAATATTAAATAAAATTTTAGAAATTATTAACAACCAAAGTTCAAATAAAAAAGGAGTTCTCTTACTCATAATTGTTGTCTAGTTTGTACTGTCACCACCAAAATGAGAATAATGACAAGAACAATATGCATTGCTATTGTGGCTGACACGTTTCTCTTTATCGTTCATAATATCTATCACTGAATTCTAATTCTTTCAATTAACATAATACATACTTTTAAGAGTAATAATATATACTATGCTTTATATAAGTTAATGGATATTTTTATAAAATTTTTATAAGTTTAGACTGATATAAATAGTTTATATTCATAATGTGAAATTTATACAAAAATATTATTAAATATATTCGAGATTCATAGAATGTCGAATAAGTTCTATATTATGTCATTATTTAATTTTTTTTTAATGTCGTAATCTCCATTATTAATATGATTTTTAATATAAATTAAGAAAAATAATTATTAAATTAATATTCGTAGCTAAACAAAAAAATTAGTGATAAGTAAATGACAATAAATCTATGAATTTCCTTAATAATAAGCATTTAAAAAGTTAGTCGAATTTCTTTTTATTTGATCTTCAGGCTTTTTCAATCCTCATTTTCTTACTCATTCAATTGTTTTACACGACACGTAAATTTGACTACATTAGCAATGCATCGGCAGCATTCTTATAGCTACTCTTCAGTATAGGAATTAATAAGAACAGAAGCGTAAGATATCAAGTAAACGTTATAAGATATTAAGGGAGTCGACTTTTTATCTTAATAAAATAAGCAATAATACTAATTTCAAAAGATACTCAAAATATGTTAAATTTAAATAATTATAAGATATAAAGGGAGTCGGTCTTATATCTTAATGAAATAATAAATATAAGATATAAACGGAGACGGCCTTTTATCTAAACAAAACAAGTGGGTATTTCATAAAGAAAATGACTGAAGCAAATTGCATAACGAATAATTTATGAGTAAACTTTAATAGTATTAATAGCAAACAATTTACCACTGTTTGATATGGATCTTTTAAATTTGATTAAATGAAAAGGAAAGTCAATTTATATTCTAAATTATTTAAATAAAAATAAGATTCAGGTGCATCTTAACAAAAATCAATTTACAACTGATCGTCGTTTGAAGGTATTCCAAATCTAAAACCAATAGACTATTTCTCATTAAAAAGACAATATTAAATTTTAAGATACAATAAATTTATACATTAATATTACATTCAAGATTTATTAACAATAAAAGCAATTTCTTATTATATTTCATTATTAACAGCACTGTTTTAATTACCCCTGTTAATCCTTCCCTTCCACTATCTGCTTCTTCCACAAGACATCTTTGGGAGAGTTAACACATCGGGTTCATTCCCGAAGAAAGTAATATTTCAATAATATTTTAATGAATCAATAAATAAATCTCTATAAATGTAAATGGATTATAAACATATAAAAATATTATATTTTATATATGTAAAATATTTAAAGTAAAATTTTAAATATAATAATGATATTAAAATCAAGTACAATACATATATAAAAATATAAACTGAGTATAAACTGCATATAATTCTAACTATCACGTATATTTTTATATGATTCTATTTGTAATATTTTATGAAGATTAATTAATTAAAATTTATTATAAGTAAACAAATATTCCTGGATATTGGATTAAAATTTAATTTATAAATTTATCAAAATGTTTGTAGGTCATATATATTGTACTTATAAATTTGCAAGTGTATTATAAACTATCTGTTACATTTTTCTTACGTTGTATGACATTAAAAAATAAAAAAAATAATTTTTATTTGAAATAATATATATTGAAATTAATGTATAATAAAAGCAAAATGTATAAAAATAAATTAAAAAATATATATAAAGCAACCGATGTTTAAAAAAAATGAAGTGCATCTTTAATTGCCTTTAAAGTTAAATATTATTTAATAAAAATAAATAATAATGGAATTAGAGGAATAATGAGAAAAATGTAATTAATATAATAAAATTCAAACATAAATTAAATTATATATATTTTGTAAAAACATAGCAAGTAAAATAACATATAAGAGATAGAGAGAGAAAGATAAAAAAAATATATATATAAATAATATATATTTTGCAGAGTTATAGTAATTTGTAGATCTGTATCTGCAAAAATATTTTATATGCCGTTTATTCTAAGTGTTACATAATAAGGCACTGTGTGATAAACTAATCCTCTTCAGTCTCTTATATAAGTATTTACACTAACTTTATAAGTACTTTATTTTGTAAAAGAAAATTTTAAATAGATAAATATTACATTTCTAAACATAGAAAATTAAATTAAAATATAAAAGTTTTATTGATTTCTATAAACTAATACTTTAAATTGAAAATTTTTATGCAAATGGAATGGATTTTTATTAGACTATGAAATTTAATAAAATTTTAGTATTATCAGACGATTGTAAATTTAACGGTATAATTTGTTTTAAATAATTTTCACTCTAACCAAGTAAAGTTGCGCTTCAAGAAAATAAATGCACAATATATAAATATATTGTACATGTATCAAATTAAACAAAAATATTAACTCCATAAGTTTAAAACACTACGTTTTTTATCCATTAGTAATAATATTTCATTGACCTCAAGTAAAGTATTTATTAGATACTGTGAATGTTTCTTATTGAAATATTATAAATAGAAAAAATATTTTCTTGTTTATGCATTTAAAATCTGAATGAAACTTTTTGCCATTAATATTATCATTACCTTTAAAATATTAAAGGCTGAGAAGTAATTTTTCATGGAAGGAGAAAGAGAGAAAGAAAATAACTTTGTTGTCGACGATGTAGCGACCCATAACATGAGAAATGAATACCATAAAACCAACTCACCTAAATGCCTCTACGCACGCTTGTCGTTTACGGCAGTTAATAAATTTAGCGGTTCGAAGGATCTTCCTCGTTCCTCCTTCCTTATATCTCACTGTTTGTAACTATGAACAAACTGAAATAAGAAAGGCATCGCTTCTCATTTTGATTTTGCTTTTCTGTAATTTTTCTCTAATTTTTCATCTCGCATATGTATGTGATATTTAAAGTACGTTTATATATCTTTAAGAAATATTATATAGTATAAAACTGATTTTTCAAAATAGTTGAATATATTTATTTTTAAAAATTGAAAAATAAATAGTAAAATATATACTAGACTTATTGATTGTTAAGCTATTTGAAATCATAATCTTTACCCTTAAATATTATATAGGTAAGTTTAAGTGTAAAAGAATATACTGAACTAATATTTCATATAATTTTTAAAGAATAAAAAAATAAGAAAAATAAAATAAAAAAGTTTTGATAGAAATAGTTTGAATCTAATATTAATAACGTTTTCAAATATAGTAACCAAATTTTTTTTGATCGCGATATTAATAAATTGATTACCCATATTATAGGACTTGTTAACTATAATCAGTAGTTATATTGTTTTTTTTATGAATTTGTTATTACGAAAACCTATAAATTAATTTTTTTTTAATTATTTTATTTAATAATCTCTTATTTATTTTTATAACATTAAATAATTTTACGTTTCAAAAAATGAGGAATTATAATCATTTTATAATACCTGCTGTTTTTGAAAGTAAAAATAAATATACTTTCAATTATATAAAATTTATTTTCAAATAAAACTTTAATAATTATATAATTGTTTTAATCTGTTCTTATTTTTATTGTTTACCTAAATAAACCTGTCACTACATATTCAAACTATTAATTTTAACTGAAATATCGGTTGCAATTAATTCTTTTACTGTTCAAAATAAATATTAAATATAAAATAAATATAATAATAATAATAATATAATAATATAATAATAATAATAAATATAATAATAATATATAATATAAAATACTAAATACTAAAATTTTATTTTTTACTTTCTTTCGTGTCCCTTAAAACATTCATTCAAATAAAAAATGATCTTTTAACAAAAAATAAGACAGAAACCAACAAAGACATTGCATCAATTAAATAAAGTAAAAATGAAATGATACAACAAAGAATACTAAAATTATAAACTAAAATTATACTAAACTTTTGCAATTTTCGTATACATATCTTTAAATTTATAAAGGTTTTGCATTGAAAAGGAGGAAGACAACCCGTTGAACCGAGGTTTAAGAAACGAGGCTCGAGAACCTGTAACACAAAAGAACAACAGTGACATGAAGCATTATGAAAAGGCTTTAAGTTTCGACATTAGTTATTGTGCAGCTTGCGGATGATTGTACCTATACAAAAGAAGCTCTTGAGAAGCGAACATTACTGAATACATATTAGCGAGCGACGGTCCGCGGCTGTTTAAGAGCTGCGTAGTCAATCTCTTCGGCAGACGTTTATGAAGAGGGAATTAATATACTCGAACACTTTCGTAACCTCCCAAAGAAACCTTCGTTCAGTGTGATATACACTCGCGGCCGTTTCATTCTTTTTTCTTTTACTTATTTCCATCCTCTATACCGTTCTTTTCTGAACTCTTATTCTCCTTTCGCTTGTATTATAGTTTTCTTTATTTTCATTTTCTGGTTTGGTTGCTTGTAAACTTTAAAAAGTTGAAATTAAAAAGCTTTGTATGAACATAGTGCGTTTTTAATTACATTGATGATTATTAGATACATTTTTGTACTGTTCATCTTTCAATGTCATTAAAAATTTATCTACGACATAATACTGTGAGCCTGTGATTTGACATTTATGATGCTTTACTTTTCGAAACAAATCAGATATTGATATTTTTTCTGAGATGAATTATGAATTTTACTTCAATAAGTCAAACAATATACATATGTTTCTTCTGAAATATATAAGAATAAATGCTATGAGTTTATAAATTGTAACTAATTTTTTCAGTTAATATATATATTAGAGAATTAAACTAATAATTTGCAGAAATGTATATCTTGCAATTTGTTCTATGAAATACATTTATTATTTTTTTATTATATATTATTATATAATATATTATTATTTTTTTATTTAAAATATATTTATCATTAAAATAAAATTGTTTAATTAGAAAAAATTTTCATATTCAGCCTTTTGTTCATCGACTAAAATAACTAATAAACGTACTTATTTTATATTGTTATTATTTATTTTACATTTGAATGATTTAATACAATTTATAACTTTTTAATAACAATCTAATAATTTCAAATACTAATTTAAATTAAATTATTATATATTATTGATTTTAATATTATAATATTATAATTGATACAAATTTTGTTAAAAACTAATTTAGTAAATTAATAAATTCTTATTATTTTTTAAATAATAAACATATAATTTAATATATAATCATATAAACAAAAAAAAAAAAATCAAAAAACATATAATCATTGAATATCATTGAAAAAGTATCTAATCGATACTTTTTTTTATATTATCATTATAACATTTATTCATAATTTTCGTAGTTACAACGTATATCAATGTAGTTCATGTAAAGATATTTTCTATTTATCTTTATCTATTTGTTTAGGAAAAAGCTTCAGCATAACGATAACGGTATCCACGACACCACCGCAAGTAGCAACCTACACTAGGGCTATTAAGGTCACTGTCGATGGTCCACGTGAACCACGATCCAAAACAAGTAAGTAAAAAAATTAATCTCTGTTTTAAGCAATAAACTTATCTATATTTGTACTCCTGTTTGTTATTTTTAATCTAATAATAATATACTATTTTGTATTTAAACATTTTTTTTAATATTTTTGAATTTAAAATTTACGCAACAAGTTATTAGAAGATTTATTAAATTTAAAATTAGCTAATATAAAAAAAATTATTTAATTTTATTGCAATAAATATAGTGTAGATATAGACAATAGAACTTTTAACGTATATTTTTATAAATAATTTTCTTTCTTAGCTAATTATCATAACTAACTGATAGTCTAGACCTTTTTTCCATTTTCATGAAAATATTTTATAATAATGACTAATTTATTTTCTTTTTAATATATTATTTAAAAAAACTTATATATATATGTAAACTTATTTTACTTATTCTTTTCTTTTAGTCGCTAATTAGATATGTATTCATTTAAGTATATAATTAGTTCATTTTATATTAAAAACGCTGTTATATATTATTGTAGTTAAATAATTCACATATTTATGAGATCAACGAAAATATATATATTTATGTACTATAAGTGTTGTTATAGAAATGGATTTGTGTTAATCATTAAATATTATTTCCAAGCAGTTATGTATGTTTGTAGCTTATTTTGTGATGAAAGTATTTTCAAAAGCTTTATATCTTGAATATTGAAAATTTCCTTAATTTGTAGTTGAAAAACCTTTTTAAACTCAAAATATAATAAATAATTTTTTATAAATCTTTAATATATTTTAGCAATTTAAATTTTTTTTAATCATTCGTTTTTTATTTTCATTTCGTCAATATGATCATATTAATTTAAGTAATGAAACGATAATTCTATAATTTTATGTACATATGCATGTACCATGTATCTGCTTAACAGCCTCAATATTAATCCGATATTTGCATTTTAATCATAATTTATCAGAAAAGGTAATTTAATTATAAAATATATGATATTGCTTCAATATTTTAAATTAATATGTTACTGATTAGGAAATCTACATTTTTATTTTGTTTTTCAATTTTAGTGTTAATAGAATTTTCATCTCTTTAAATATTTATATTTTTTTAGTAGCGTCTGTTTAAGCAAGTTAATAAAAATATATTGTTAAATAGTTAAGTACTTTTTGTGACGTAATACTTAATATATGAAATAGATATACTTAAATGTATTTATATAACTTTTTTTGTTTTTGCTAAATATTTTGAAATAATTTAAATTTAGAATAAATTTAGTAAATAAATAATTAAATAAAATAAAGTAAATAAAATAATAATATTAATATAGTTTTAATATTTTTTATTATAAATGTATATATATTAATATTAATCGTACTTAAGAATTATTTATATTATTACAATAAGTCAACTGTAGGACAAAAAAATTAAACAATATACACATAAAATTCAATACTTAAAAATTTATTAAATTATAAAAATATATTAATTAAAAAATATATATAATAAAAAAAATATATATTATAAATTATAAATTATAAAAAATTATAAAAATTTACTGGGTTTTATTTATATATTTGAAATTTTTATACATTTGAAAAAATTAAACCGATCGATATTAAAAAAATATCAACTAATTCTATGATAATTTGATCAATTTAAAAAGCGATTGCTTTAAAATTATTTATCATATCATTAGTGTAATTAAGTACAATAATTATATTTTTAAACGTTAGCCTATGCTTCATTATTTAAAATAACTTATGTATATATCCAGAAAATTTAACTATAAAAATATATTATAAAATATTAAAATGAGTATGAGGGAGTAATATAAATATGAAAAACAGATTTTTTTATAATTGCTGACAGAATGACCAGCAAAATTTTATTCCATGTTCCATTCGTTCTTGTAGTTTCCAAGAAGCTAAAAGGGTTACTTGCGAAAAAAGGTGAAGACCACAGCAGAAGAAAAAGACAATATGTTCAGCCGACACTTGTTCAGGAGCCGCGACTTCCTATCCTTTATATCCTCTTGCCTTCTTTCTACTTCGTTTATCATATTGCGCGCACCTCCCCCTTTTTCTTGTACATCCTACTACTTATTTTTGGCCATAGCATACCTTTACTTTTTTTGCTTTTTTCTCGTTACTTATGACCGTTATTTTAAAGATCCAGAGTATTACAAGAATAGTGTCGTTGAACTTATAGCTTTTATGGCATCTACCGTACGATATGAGCAGTCGCGGCCTGGTTTGCTTTCATATTTGCGTGATACGTTGAACTTTGCAAAAACAGCTTGAAATAGTTGCACTGTTATGTTCATTCGCACGAAGAATGATGCCACTGAGCAATGAATGAACTTTTTTTTGGTTAGATGGTACTCTTAGCCATTTTTCAATTTAAAATTTATCTTATTTTTAATCTAAACTTCGTTTCAATTTAAAAACGTACCATATTTTTATTTTTTACAATAAGCTAGAAATGTACACAAATTACAATTATTTGGAAAAATGTATAGTCTAATATGTTAGTTGTTGCAATATTTTGTTCCTATATAAATAAGTAAAATAAGTAATTAAATTCCTAACAATTTTAAGAAAATATTAGATACATCATACACAGAATTATTTATAGTATTTATAGTATTATTTATAGTAATTATTTATAGTAAAATTTTAGATATATCACACACAGAATTATTTATATTAAGGCATTCTGATTACATAACAATTTATCATAATGAGCTACTATATTTGAAAATATACACTATTTTTAAATACAATTTCAAATATATTATACGAAAATTAAACTATTACTTAGAAATAAATATCGAAATACAAAATGATATAAAAATACTAGTTTTTTCAATCATAATATTGTCTATTAATATATAAATAAATTAAATTATTCAAAATTATTTGTTCGAAACTGTTATTCAAGTTTTGAAAATAAACTGTTTTTAATTATTTCTAATTAATTTTCTTTAAATAGAACTATTTAATTGTTTCATTAGTATACTATTACAAATTAGTAAAAAAAAGCGAGGTCAATTCCTATAATTGAAAATACTAATAAGTGTTTTATTCATAATAAAAAAAATAGTTGACAATTAATTGTACTATATATTTATATAGGATCAATTAAGTAATTCTGTGTACACTAATTAATTTTAATCTTAAATTTATATTATTTTATTCAATAATATATAAATATTCTTGTTAGTTGTGATATTAGTAATTAATTGTAATCTTTAGTAAAATTTGTTAAACTTTTTCTCAATTTTAGCAATATTTCTTAAAAATAAAAATAAAAAGTAAATTGCTAATAAATAAATTAATATAATATTTTATAAAAATGGTATAAAATATCTACTGCTAATTAAATTATTTTATTTAATACCGTATATTCTTATCAAATAATTTCTAAAACTTTGAATCTGCATTCCCATTTCCAATTGAGTTATGTACAATCCTAATGATAAACTTAGAAATTAATCTTTTTTATTTGATTTTACTTTGGTTATTGTCAATTATTATTGATAAATCTTTCTATTGTGTTTAGTGTAAATTCAAAGTAAGTTATTATTTATAAAAATTATCAATTGTTAATATACTTCTTATAATTTATATACTTATATAAAACTACTTACTGCGAAGTTGATTTTCAGCATTTAGTTTTATTTCCTTATTTTATCTCACGGTCATAATACTTTACCTTATTTATATACTTCATATATTCTTTTTGTAATATTTATACATAATTTATTCTTTTCAATTCCATGAATTAAGAATAATAAATATTATTTCTTCTGTACTAGACGATTTTACGAAGTGCAAAATACATTGACTAAGACTTAAATTAACTTTTTAATTAATTGTAACTTTTGAAAACTTTCAAATTTAATAATAATATTAAAGATATTTGTGTTTAATATTTACGGTTAAGGTATTACAAGTAAGCATTGAAGTTCGATATTTGATTCTCATACACAAGCTTCTCGATGGTTTTATTTGTTTCGTGTGTCAGAAATATATAGAATAAAGCCCGTGACTGTTTTTTCAGAACTCAACGGTTAACTATTATCCCGATAGATAAAACTCAGCAATGCTGGAGAAATAGAAACACGAAATAATTGGGATCACTATGAACACCAAGAACCGACACTTATTGTGGGCCAGAATACGAAGGATCGATTTGGCTACTAGTTTGGGCAAACACCTGTTCGTCATTATGCAAGCGTAAACCTCTAATCGACTTCAGGCCTTTCTTCATCAGCATTAGTTTCCGGATTCGTGCTAATTTTTCTCTCCTGCATATATGTCTCTTCGGCGTGAGCCTTTGTGATCGTATTTTTAGATAATTAGTGAGCTCTTGTTCACATTTATGTGTGCTTATTTTCTCTCGGAATTCCGTGAAGGTCTAACACACGATATTTGATCAGGGCAAGGAACATAATGTTATGATAAGAAAAATAAAGTTCATCAAAGATAAAAAAAGACAGAATAGTTCATTTTTTAAAAACATGACATATGGTGTTTTGCAGCTATTGTATTAGCTTCTTTAACTTATCTTGTATGCGAAGATATATTTATATGACTCAGTTAAGTTATTGTTTTATCGACATTTATATATAAAAGTTTTGCCTCATGCTTTATTCATAATAATGGAAACTTGATCTTGATTCTTAATGAATTCATCCCGATGTATCTTAAGATATTTGGTAATGGAACTGACATTTCAAATTTAATTGTTTTCTTTATATTAAAGATTAGATAACTGTTTTTTAATTACAAATTTACTTATAAAATAATTTTGAATGAATTGATGTGGTAATTGAACCATATATTACTTTACTTAAGAAATAAATTTCAACTATTATTTACGTAGCATAAATAGAAATATTATCTTTTTTATAATTTAAAATATTTAAATTACTATTAATCTTTCTTTAAATTTTTTAATTATACTATTATTTTAATAATATTATAATGTTTTTAATAATATAGTTATTAGAATACGAGTATATTTTTAACATTTCACGTAAACAAATTAAATTGAATCATCTTTGTTAACTTTATACTATATACTCAACCTTTATATAATTCGAAATGAGAATGGCAGTTTTCATAGAGTAAAATCCTTGTACATATTATATCCAAAGTCGGTAATAAACTTGATGAAATATTATTATTAATTATTATTTTTCAAAATGTAAATATGTGATAAAATACCACATACGTATGTTTTTATATCATTTTATGTTTTATAAATCATTTATTTATACTATGTAAATAAAAAATATAACTATAACTTTGTCCTTTAACTAAGAATAATTCATTGATTATTACTTAAAAAAAGAATTATTTACAAGTAAAATTAAGCATTATTTCTAGTATTGATCTAGTCACCACTTTCTATTTAGATAAACTAACGTATGAGCTCTCAAGGTACTGGTATGTATATTATGAGTACTATACTGTATCGCATGCCTCCTTTCAAATTAATGTCGTAATAATATGTTGTAAAGCGATTGTCTCTTTAATTTAATATTTGTTCTTTTTTCGATTGTGATCTTACGTATGAAATTTAAGAATTTTACTAACGCCTATGAATAATAATATATTTATAATACCATGGTTCATTAATTTTCACTCTTGCAATGGCATCTGAAAGTGAGATACGAATAGGATATTAAGAATATTATAAATATTTTATTTTATAATTATCAGTTTTAAAAAATATAAATGGCTAAAACTAATAATTTAAAATGTCAATTGTAACGCTTGAATTAAATTCAATATAAATAGATAAAAGCTTGTAATCTTTCTATATATTCTATTTAGAAATATTACGATATAACCTGGCAAATAAAAGTGTATATGATGGGGATTGAAATATTTAGTCTATTAAAAATAATCAATAATTTACATTAAACAATGTTACTTTACGAATAATCATAATTCACATAATTAATACGATATATTTCAAAAATTAAATCTGGATTAGAAAATTATGTATTATTATGTTTTATAAAATTATTAAAAATATTATAAGTATTACGATTTATAATTTACTGAACATAATCACAATTTCTAATAATATAAGAGTTTTGTATACAAAAATATATAGTATATACTTTATTTCATTAATTTTATTTTATTATGCTCTCTAACATACACAATTTTATAATAAAATTATTAATTTAAAACTATGTTCTCAAATCTAAAAAACCTTTTTATTGATAGAATCTTTTTATTATAGAGTACTTTATTATAAAATGAAATGTTCGTATTTATATTTGAAAGAATAATTATAAAATGTTAAAGGATTGTGTATAGAGTATTATTATATAATTAATTAATGTTTTATATATATACTACATATATCGTAATGACTAAACTTAATTTTTGAAACCAATTGAGTCTCTGTTTATCAAAAATACATTATAAATTAACATAAGATACTGTAAAATATCATGGAGAAGAATATAACATTATTTAAAAGATTCAATTATCTTAAGAGATAGATTTTTTATTACATTAATAATATATAAAAGGCTTTTAAAAATAATGAATATTTTGAAACTCTTTACGTATACCAGTTGGTTTAGTATGCTGTAAATCGAAAAAAATATAAATACTAAATGTGTACTTTTACTTTCAAGTTTATTAATTGTAAGGATGAACATAAGCAAAATACCTACTAGTAATACCTTTGTAACAGAATTATACTATAATTTATAAATTAAAATCCAATTTTCAGTTCAATTGATTTCAAACGAAGTTATTAGACTATATGAATCTCAATGGTTTGTAAAGTTAATGTAGTTGTGAAAAATTAGTGAGATTGGCAATTCGAAGACATTAGCAAAGAGTAGTAACTTATCTTTAATGAAGCTTATTGAAGAACTTTAATTATGAAAGTCGATGAGCTAACTCGAGCTCACTTCTATCTAGCACGATACTACTTCAATAGGATGCTGTACATTCCGTAATTATTAGCGACATTTACAATAGTATGTACAGGGCAGCGTTGTTGCGTTGTGCGGAGCTCGGTATTACCTATATATTAAGAGGATATTAGACTATGTTATTGATTCAATTCTGATTTACTCATTAATAAAAGATTGATGTAGTCTGTGTTCAATTTTCATTTTCGCTTTCAATATTTAGTGACAACATATTTGCATGAATTTGAATGAATATCGTATATATATATATATACATGAATTTATTTTGTATTCAGTAAAGTAATTCTATTTAATGAAATAAAATATTTTAGAATTGTACTGTATTATTCTAAAATGAGTTCAAATACCTATAAAGTTAATTAACACATTGAAAAGTTATATAAATATATGAATTATATAAATATATGAATTATATAAATATATGAATTATATAAATATATGAATTATATAAATATATGAATTATATAAATATATTAAATATATGAATTATATAAATATATGAATTATATAAATATATGAATTATATAAATATATAAATATTATATCTGGTCACCTTTCTGTTGTATTGTTTTTAATGATAACATTCTTAGGATGAAAATATTTTTTACGTTTCATGATTTTAAATTATGTCATTTTTACACTAATATAAGTTACGTCTATAAAATATCATTCATTATTTAAATCTATTATAGAAATAAAATAAAATTTTCGACTATAATTAAGATATATTCAAATACTTCAAAAAGTCGCAGTTAATTTAAAGAAGAATTCAGGAACAGTTTTACATTTGATGTATTTTGTTTAGCTGTAATTATTTCCAAGAGAACTCATGAAATTTAAATTATAAAAGATAAGTACAGAAATGTATTTTATAATATTATCCTCTTTTATATTTCACATATCATATTTGGGAAAGAATAAAAAAATATTTTACCTATATTTCTTTTATTTCAATATTTTTTAATTATTCACGATGTATTTGGTTTAAAAAAAACTTAAAATCATTTATGCTATAAGTATACTTCTTTTAGAACTTTAAAAAAATTCTTTATTGTATTTAGCAAATTAAAATATCAAAAATTTAAGAACTTTTAATTCTTTGAATTTTTGATTTAATAACCACTTGCCATTTTTATTTTATGTATACAATATCTATTTTTAAAATAAGGTAACTTTTATTCATCCAGACTAAAGATACTATCAATAAAACTTCAAATAAATTTGCATCTTTACTCAAAGTCCCGGATGAACTATTTTAAAGAAAATTATTTTTATTTTTAACTAGGACAACAAGTCCAGCAGTTCCGAGCCCTGGGACTTGGGCAGCGCCCGTATCTTGGGGGACCTGACTCCTTTCGAAGTCACTTGCACGAGCTTGAGTCTTATCGACGAACAAAACAGCAGCACCATCACCATCATCCAACGACGGCTCAACTTCAAAGTGCAGCCGGCATCAACAACAATAATTCTTGCGGAAACACCAACAACTCTTGCGGCAACCCTAGCAACTCGTCAACAAACTCTCCGTCTTCTGGTAGCCATCTGGCCAATACCGGCGGTCCCAACGCTCACCAGGACTGCTACAAGCATAGCCCCCAGCACGGCGGTAAGTTACTAATAATACTTATTCTCACTCCTTCGATTCTCTTTCGACTCCGTCTTATTTCCTTTAAGTTGTATTGTCTATTATCATATCCATAGTTTTGTTATTTCTCAAATCTTTTTTATTTTATTATTTTAGCTATAACGAACATAACATTAATTATATTGACGTTCATAGATTATGAATATCTTTCTCTAATAAAGTTTTATCTGTTAAAATCATCTTAGTTTGTATTGGTCAAATACTTTCAAATAAAATAAAATACCCTCTTTTAAGATATTTATTGTTTTTCTAAATAATATAATTAAAATAATTTATTTAAAACTATATATTGATGCAAATATAAGATATATTAAATAAAATTATATAAGAAGATATATTAAACAATGTAATATAAGAAGATATATTAAATAATATAATATAAAAAATATATAAAAGAAAAAGAAAATTATATTAATATAAATTTAATTTAATAAATAATAAAAGAATCTTAAGAATTAGATTTGTTAAATTAATTAATATATTCAATTAAATTATTAAACATAAGAATCCTTTTTCTGAAACTAGGTTTGAATTAATTTTAAAAGTTTGGAATTAAGAACATTTATTGGTCTCTTAATCATATTTCTTCAACATTTATGAACATATTATGTTTTTAATAATTTATATAAATTTATTATAAACAATCAGGCATTTTCTAATTTTTTATTTAATTATTAGTATTACACGTAAAGTTATCATTTACAAAATTTGTTTTAAACTTTACCTTAAACTTCTTTAACTTAAACAGTAATTTTTTAAAAATATTCTCCATATTTATGAGTAATAGTAAATAGTTTTAAAATTTTTAATGAAATTTTGAATTAAATGTAATAATGAATTTTGA
Source organism: Ceratosolen corneri (assembly GCA_030522565.1). Lineage (NCBI taxonomy): Eukaryota > Metazoa > Arthropoda > Insecta > Hymenoptera > Agaonidae > Ceratosolen > Ceratosolen corneri. The sequence goes on from JAPYYT010001157.1 coordinate 73,966, forward strand.
TTTAATTGATTTAATTATTCAAATGGTGTGTTGTGTTAATTATATTTAATAAAATAGAAAATTTTCATATGATACAATATTTTGTAAGTAATAAAATATTTAAAATACAATATATTTTAAGAAGAGTGTTCTAAATATTCTTGAACGCATAATTTACTTGTATTTATTTCATTAAATTGTATCAAAGGAAAATGTATAAAAAATGAAAGAAAAATTTAATTCTCTTTTAATTATTTTTATAACAATGCATCTGCAACTCTGAATCATTGTTTATGTTTCAAATAGTCCACATCATTTATTACGATGAATTTTTCAATTTACATTTAATTAGAGTAAACTATTGCATTTTTCATTTTTCAATAATATATATATATATATATATATATATATATGTTAGTAAAAGCATTAATAGTAGGCATAAGAGAAATGGGATATAAATAGTAGAATGTTAGTAGAGGACAAGCGTAGTCGTTCATTCAATAGAAGGAAAGAGATAAAAAGTACGTAAGCAACTGTGTTATGCGTCTGACTTTATGACAGACGCAGTAAAAAGAGAAAGGCGATGGATAGAGAAAGAGAGAGAGAACAATTTAATGACGGTTTAGGCTAAAAGGGAAGAGCCAAGTGAAACAGAGAGATATAGTCACTTCTCCAGCTAATAGTTTTATACCTCGTTCCGGCTCTACGCCCACTAATTCCGTATAATAAGAACATTCAACCTGTCTCTCTTTCTCTCTCTTTATATCACTCGCTTATTCTCTCTAAAATATACTAGGTATTGTTGTTATGGCTTGTGCTGCTGTAAATGCAGTTGATAACGCACTCAATTTCTTTTCTAAACTTTTTTTTTCTAGTTTTTTGTTCTTTCAAATTTTTTTTTTTTATAATTAAAAATACTTAAGTATACAATAATACATCATTTGTGCCATTTTTCACATTAGATTATTTACATTGATTTTATTACAACCTATTCTCTGCTTTTAAAATGTAATTTCAAATATATTAGCATAACAAATAATATTAACATAATTTGATATAATTATTAAATTTAAATAATTTTTTTTTTAATGTGCTTTAACATAATTAATATATTTAAATGTTAGAAATATAAGATTAAATTATTTTGTTAATAAAATAAAATAAATTATAATTATTAAATAGATAAAAAATGTTAAATAGTATACATATTTTTCCATTTTCATAAATTAATTTATTTTATTGATTTAAATATTAAAATCACTTCACATGTTTACTAGTCTTAATCAATTTTAACTACTTTTAATACTTCACAAATATCTAATCATATATAAATTATATTTTTGAATGACTAATTTAAATGTAATAAAAACATAAAGAAATATACAGGAATTAAATAACAATATTTAATATAATTTTAATATTATTTATATGTGAAATCGTATTTTAACATTAAATATTATTTTTAATATAAAAATATTAAATGCTAATCTATTAGAAATTATTTTAAATCATAATGAATAATTTTTATTATTAAAAAATAATAAAATTTCTTTAGATTACAGAAAATACACATTATAAATTCATTTGGAGATACGTATAGTACTGTCACACCATAATCAAAATTACATAAAAATTAGTAATTAAATTTTTAAATTTGATTGCTATTATACAATTATAATATTTTATTTTTTATAAAGAATTTTGTAGTTGATTTAAATATACATAAAAAAATTTTATTTAAAATTTATTTAATTTAATACCCAAATAATCAAATTTATTACTAAAATTAATGTCGACATTTTTATATAAATTTCTAAAAAGATTGATTAAATTTTTTAATTTTAACATATACCAGTTATGGAAAAATTAAAAAAATTAAAAAAGAAAAAGTGAAATCAAGAACTGTAAAAAAATTAAAATGTAGGTGTAGTTGATTGATCAGATTGCATGTTTTTATGCTACTGGATTATCAGCCGATGTCTTGTAACACGATCAGCCGCATTATTTGTTTGGTATAGCTTAAAAAGAGAAATGAAAAATAAGGTAGAAAAAATGAAAGAATAGAAAAAAAATAAAAATGTGTTTTAAGTCTTAGATATATATTATGTCCAATAGAAAAATACGTCTAAGACCTGTGGATAATTTTCTGCTGTGACTTTTATAAATCTCTTGTTGGATATAAGTGATAGAATTTATTTTCAAAACTAATACTAACGTGCATTTTTTTTGTTTAATGCCAGCTTAATTTTATATGTGAATTAATTTTAAAGGGTACATCGATTATTTTTCATTTTTATTTAGTTGTTTTTTTTCAGATATGTAATTACATAAATTTTTTTTTTGACCTTTTTTCTTTTTTGAAATTTAATAGTTTATTAGCTTATTTCAAATGGTGTTTTATAATTTTTAAATAGTTATGAAAATATGTTTCATATGTCCATTATTACTTCTAATATTTGCAATGATTATAAATAAAATATATACTACAGATAAATTTTTTAAATTTGATATTTCTGAAATTTTGCACCAAACTATATTTAGATTTCCATACAGTGCTATATTAAAATTTACATACATTAATGAAAATAAATAGTTACATAGATCTTCCAAATTTAATTAAAAATGTTTCTTTTATTTACTGCTGAACTACACGTAATTTAAAAAATGTAGGAATAATAAAAATATATATCTGTGAATGTAATATTTAATATTTTTACTATGAAATACGAATATGTATAACGAAGTTTTTCATTTTAAAATGAAAATTATTTAATAATTTAACTTATTATAAAAAATAAATTAAATGAAAATTATGTTTCAATTTTTTTATATGTAAAAATGTGTATACTCTAGATCTGTAAAGTTAATATTTAATATTTTTGATATTCATTTCTTAATTTATACATTAATTTTATTTATTAAAATTTTTATGAATTGAATCGTGTTTGTAAACTTTGTTATAAGTAAACTAAAAAAAATGCAAAATCGTGTGTTAGATTATATAGGATTTTTCTTATAAAAATAACTTTATTTTATATAGATAATATTTTCTTATTTCAAACATTTTTCTGCAAATCGATTAATATAGGTGTAATATTATATCAATAATTAAATAGATATATTAAAGAGTCTATGATACTGAATAATTAGTTCTTTTCCACTTTTTCTATACTTTTCTTCTGAATATACGTCTTATGGTTTCGCGTCAATGGTCTTTACCCGATCAAAGTTAAGTAGATTTGCTTTTATACTCACGTTCTCTTATTCTCTCTCTCTCTCTCTCTCTCTCTTTCTCCATCGCTCTTTCTCCATCTCTCTTTTCATGTCTCTCTCTTACACCTAGCTGATATTTGGTAAGAAGGAGAAACCTCTTTGAAGGCAACATATTGTGGTTTCTCTGTGCCCTTAACCCTTCTCACACTGTCTTTCTTCTTTATCCCCCGCCCGTCTTTTCGTTTCATAATTACCTCGTTTGCTCTCGCGCTCTGAATTTTGCTAAGGTGTGCTAAACTATGAATTTGCCACGAAAAAAAGGGTGACGCGAAATAGGAACAAAGAGAAAGAGATACAGAGAGAGAGAGAGAGTGGAAAAAGCTGAATGCTGAAGAGAATAAAGAAATAAGGAAGACTTAAAAAGTTGAGATTGTAATCTCCTTCGTTGTAAAGAACAATAAAGAAAGGTAAGAAGCAATAAAGGTTTTTTGAAATAGGTATATACTATAGACAAAAGATTGTTTATAAAATCTCCGTTTTGTCTTCAAATGATTTTGTTTGTGTAAGAGCTTTACAGTTGTTCATAGTTTATACTAATTTCATAGATTTCTATTCTAATGATTGTAAAATTAATTAAAATTAGTAAAATGTACATGATAATAAAAGTATTTTTCTATTTCCAACCGTGCTTATATATTATTTTACTAGAAATTTTCTATATTGAATAATACAAGACAAAATATATAATAGAATTGTTAAAAAGATAACTTATTATGATAAAATAAAATATTCTTTTATGAATAGAGAGATATTAAAATGACTAAATATTTAAGTAAAGCAATTTAAATATAAACAATCTAAAAAAGTTTTAAAAAATTTGACTCGAGTAAATTAACTAAATAAAACTATATAAATTTATAAATAAATATATATAATACGCATTTATTAAAATAATAAGCAACAAATAAATAAATCTTAACTTTAACTAGAATCATATTGAATCACTTTAGAATTTTTGCTTAGTATTGATATCGATAGAGTAAAAAAAGCAATAAAATCTTAGTTACTTTTCGACTCTAAGAATAAAAAAACAATAAATCAAAAATAAAGATGTTTACAAGTTTTCATCATATTTCATATTTTTATGATAGATATAAGTGTAATAAACGGAAGCATATACCGTCTTTACATCCATTCTGATCGGAATAAATCTTTAAAGTACTCGAAAATCTAATAGTGGTATAATTTCATATGCATTCCTTGAAAAGTATTAACACAGAGATTTATAGAAGAGCAGCACAAGACCAAAAACTAAACGAAAATATTATAATTCAGCTAATATACATATTGTCTTTCTATATTCAAATTTATGGAAAAGTGTAATCAATAAGACACTTGCTAGCCATATAGATAAATCTAGAAATTCGATCGAACTGTTATTAATATTTTTTTATTTATATTTTAAATTTCTTAAATTCATCTTATTCAATTCTTTATAAGTAAATTATATAATTATATTAAAAAAATATAGTCCCAGTAATTTTTCTTACATCTGTTATCCCAACATTTAAAATAGTAATATATTATTTTAATATTAACTAACAGATTTATAAAAAAATTATAAATAAAATAAATACTACAAATAAAATAAGTCTTTAAAATAAAACTTTGAATAAAGTTCAAGCAATAACATTATTTAATTACTTATCAAATAATATTTATTTTTAGGTATTTCGATTTATCTTCTTTATTGCTTTTTGTTTCCAATGTTCCAGCTTAAATTTATATTAATTAATATAAATTAATAATTTTTATAATACATTGTTATTATTATGCTAAAATGTAGATTTTACTTAACCCATTAGCATTATTTTTATATTTTAACTTTAAGGAGTACATTATCCTTATTTAATTAAATATTTTATAAATATTTAATTATTTATTCTTGAAACTGTATTTTGCTATTTAATTCAATTTGATTAATTTTTAATAAATCTACAATAAAATATTAACAAATTCAATATGAAGTAAACGAAATATTAAGGAATAAAATTTTTTGCTATTAATTAGATGAAAATAAATATTTTATTTAAAAAATTATATTTTTTCCGTTTTGCATTTTCCGATTTCTCATATTTATTTTTAAAGAAAATTTTATCTTTTGTTTTTTTATTTTTTAATCTTAATACTTCAATTGTTATATTAAATTATTTAATTTTTATTAAATTTAAAAAATATAAAGATTTATATAACGATTTAGTCTTATCTGTTTCGTAATTCTATAATTGCTATGCAACTATCAATTAACTTAAATATGTTTTTACACGACAAATATTTTAAATTTTGTGGGAAAAAATTGAACCAATAATGAATATAAAATGAATATAAAATTTTTTATATTCACTATTACTTTGAAACGTATTTACATATATTTATGTTTATTTAATTTTTTTCTTTTGGTACAAGTTTAGCAAGGAGTAATATAAGAATTTGCATTGACTTTGTAAAATCAATGAGTGACCATTTTTAAACTAGGATCTTTTATTTTTACTGCATCTCAAAGGTTTGAAGGACCTTGCCAGAATCCAACCAGAAATCATAGAAAAAGACAAAGAGAGAGTGAGATAAAAATAATGGGAAGAAGACAGGAAAAAAGTAAGGTTAACTGACTAACAAAAAAGAAAGCGAATAAGTCTCTAATAATATCACCGTGTTGGTTCTTTCTCTTTCTGTCTTTTACTCATCTATCAGATTCGTGATCGAAATAATGAGGCCTGAGGAAAAAGAGATAAAAACAGTGAAGGAGCAGAGGAACGCAGAACTCGAAAGAAAGATTGTTGGAAGAGCGAATTGTGATGAAGAGTGTAGAGGAGAGGGGCTTCCTCGGTGCAGGTAGGGGTAAGCACGCTGATTATGGGGTGTCAAACAATTACACTGATTGTATTTTCTGTGCGCTTCACTTTACTTTAAACATCTATACGTTTCTTCGTCGAAGCGGCGACTCTTGTTTTGCCTTTACCTCTCTCTCTTTCCCTCCCTTCCGCCTATTTTCTTATTCTGCCCTCCTCTCTTCTTTACCTGATTTATTTTATGCATATAATATATATTTCCATTTCGTCATCTTCTTCACCTTCATCTTATTTCTACTCTTTTTTTTGTACTCATTCTTTTTTATGCTATATCATTTAGTACTTTTCTTTCTTTTCGCTTCACTGGAGAATTTATATATATATATATATATACTCTTTTATTAAATTGGTTCTTTCTTCTAATTTTCTATCCTTTAACTATATTTTTTCATTATATTTTCTATTCTTTTATATTTTCTAATTTCTCTTCAATTTTCATATCTTTAAAATGATAAATTTGTGATCAAATTTCTTTTCAACTTTATTCATATTTTAACTGTAAACCTATGATAGAACTACAAATTTTTAATAGAGATATAATTATTTGTACTAATATAAACAATGAAAAAAGCAATTAAGAAAATGTATATAATTAAATATCTACTTGTTTAAAAATCAAGAGAAATTATCTCTTTTTATTATTAAATTATCAAATTTTTATTTTTTTATTACCATTATTAAATTATCATTTTTTAAATTTGATTTTTTTAATGTATATAAAAAAATTAATATTCAAAAATAATAATCAGAAATATGTAGAAATAGATAAAAAATCTTAGCATATAAAATTTTAATAAAATTGTTTAAAAATACCTCTTGTTCAAATTCAATCTGAATAAATATATATCTTTTAACTTTATCTTTTAATCCTTTCTGCATTTTTTTATGCCATCTTTCATGAAATCATTTATGACGACTGTTCACTTATTTAACGAAGACTTCTAGTTACTTACCTATAGTCTCGTAAGAGACTAAAACGGTTGAGATGAGGCAAGGTGATGGTGTGGTTTATTCGTAACCACGGGAAAAAACGCCCATGTCTTTTCTCGCGAATTCCCACGTGTTCTCATAAACTACATGGATTCTAGTTTATCCTTTTACTGGACATAAACTGTTCAAGAGTGCCACTACTCTAACTTCTTTTTTCACAAACGTTTTTATCCTATCTGCAAATGTAATGTATTGAAGGAGTTATGTCGGTTTCTAAGGATAATTAACTAAATCAGAATTTTCACCTTCCCTTACAACGCACGACGTGTCAAATTAGATTGACCATATGTGATTCATCCCAAACTAGAAGAATAGGAAGTAAAGCGATAGATAATGAGATTTTTGGACAATATATAATGTTATTTACATATAATTATATATAATGTTACATATAATACAATTACATATAATCTTATTTTTTTACTTTGCTCTATCATGTTTAAAGAATACAGTAAGTTTTTATACTCTATTTTATAAAATCAATCGATTAAACAAAGAGCAATTATTACACTTTAATATAAAATATTATAAAATATTTAATAATTATTGTGCTTTTATTTTGTATTTTTTTACTTATTAAAAGTTCTATATTTTAATAGAAAAATTCATTTAAACTGTTTTAGAAATTTTATATTTATGAAAGATAATATATTTCATAATTATAATAGATAAATTAAATAAGGATGAACTATATAATAAAATCTCATTTTGTAATATTATGTATCATAATATTACGGTTAAAATTATTTAATATAATTCAAATTATAAATAAATCTTAAAATATACCTTTAATGTATCAGCTTTATATAATACATTGTTCATTTATCCAATTAACTACAAAGATAATAGAACAAATACAAAAAAGAATAATTATTTTTCACTTGTTAATAATTTTTTATAATTTCTATACGATTAAAAACCTTATTGTACATTTCATGTAAAATTTATTTGAAAAAAAATTTTAATCTTGGTATTTAAACATATAATATTTATAATAATATCTGTGGAGGTATCCTCTACCTAGCTCTCGTGGGGTCAGCTTTACCTGTTCCGACGGCCTACTGATAGGGAATTCACCTCCTGTTAATATATGCACCCCCTGATGTTAAGGAGTGGGGATATGATTGAATCGTTAAACACGTGTGTGTGCTCTTTCTATTTATTTAATAATAAATGTTCTATTGTTGGTGTAGAGTGGGTGGTATACTTATTGTGCGTTATGGTATGCGTGTGTGATTGTTTGATAATGAATAATGGCCGTAACGCTTGAACGGAGATTCAATGGCATTCGAAAATCGGCCATGCGGCTTAGCCCCATTTGCACTGAGCTGGATGTAGCAAACCTCTTTTGCGGTGCAAGGTTCAATTGTAAGTTGACCCTGCGTTCTTACGTACTGCGCGATGAGTCCCAAAAGGTCGCCGACCTTGGCGGGACGCAGTAGTTCGTGAACTAGGCGCTGATGCGGGTAAGAGGTCAGTTTCCCTCTTTGAATGTTGCTGACAAGGCCTCAGCAGTTACCAATTACGTATGCTCGAGCTGATGGTATCTTATTTAGCTGGAAGGAGTGCGATTCTTTCACCCGATTTACGGTGTTGCTTCTACCAATCTTCACTGCCTTGTTTCGGCTTCTGCCCAGATACCTAATTGAAAATTGATCTTTACTCGAAGATAACTATAACCACACTAATTCGACGGCGTGGCTCACTTTCCACTCACAATTCACATCGGGACTTTTTGCCGCCCCGTCGAAACTAATTCACTTGATTTTTTTCATTGATCCTGCGATCTACAATTCATTACACTAATTGTCATTGATGCAATGAGTTCCTTGTCCATCTTGTTTTATGTACCGATAAGCGGGCCTTTTTCCCGCCCGCGGTCACACCGCGGCCGAGTTCGCGACTCAGGCTGCGCGGGAAAGCCGTGAAGTCGTCTTGTTTTGACTAGCCCGGGCCAAGTGGCGGCAATTGTACTTACACGTGTACTTTCATTCTCGATCTTTCTAGCAATAATCCCCGTTGTGTTTTTAGAATATACACGTTCTTTTGACTTCTACTTTATGTACCACAATATTATTCATAAACACTAATGGTCACATTATAGGGCGCCGACGTAACGGTTGGTTTATTATACGGATTTCAGAACAATATCAAATAATTTATTATATATATTTGAAAAATAAGATTGACGTAATTAAAAAAATTTAAAAACTTTCTTTGCCAAATTATCTATATTTAATTTACTTATATAATATTTTTAAAATTTATATAACTATAATATATGCTAATATTTATTGAGTACTTTAATAAATGAAGTATTCAAATGTAAAACTATACTACTGTTCGAGAGTCCGTTCGCTAACGAAACTCTATTCGATTGTATTTACGTTAGAAATTTAGTCAGTGTTCATTGACCCTAGCATTGCCCTGTTTGCAAACGCTAAATGCAATGTTCATAAGTACCTGACTTTGCAGCACTCCTTTCCCCCTCTAACCTACCCGACATCACTCCCAATAAAACAATAGAAGGGATACCGTATATAAAAATACGACTGCATGGAAGATGCGGCAGTTACCGCTTTGACTTCGTCTTGACCCTATAAATTCCCCATTAAACATCTCGACAATAGACTGCAGTTCGCTTCCACCTTCGAGACCCCCATCTCGCTAGAAGATAGTAATTAGCACATTTAGTATTACGCCTACCCAGTGTGGATCTCAATACGGAAGCGTCATTACCCAGGCATTTCCAGATTCGTGTAAATATATAAATCTTTATTATTTATTATTTCCGCGCATTCAACCTCTCCCACGTGCATCCGATAATACCGTAACAGGCGTTACTATTTCAATAATTATCCCACCTATCTCTAAACCTTCACCCTTCATTTCTCCTCAAGGACAAGTGCGTGTAATTCACTACATTCACCTGCGGAGTC
>JAPYYT010001158.1:0-31025 GCA_030522565.1 Ceratosolen corneri
CCCCGCTGCACTATCGGAAGGATGCCCCGTGCCAAATCCTTATCCTCTCTCCCGCGCTTTATCGCCGGATTACTGTACTCGCGGCTCTCGGGTAGGGACTTTTTGCGGCTTTCGCATAGCGCGACGAGAGGGATTCGAGCGCCCTCGGCTCTCTCGCTCTCTCCTCCCATGGCCAATTCCATCTGGAATGTCAACTGTTGAAGAGCGCGGGCCAGCTGAGCATCTCCGAGAGATAGGGGGTGATGGGGTACGGGGGTGGCGAGGTGCTGCTACATCATCCACGGGGTAATTGGCGGCTGCGGGGTGTCGAGGTCGGCCGGGAGTTTGTAAGCAGCCCGGCTCCAAATAAAGTGCGCTGCTTGCGATCCTCGTGCGTACCTTATCGGCCGGACATTCTATTTTTAAAGACGAGACACCCAACCTGACGTACGTGCGGTCAATTTCATTTTAATAAACCGAGCTCCAAGTCAGTTTACCCGAGCTTACTACGCGAGAAGCTGCCCTACCTGCTGCGCCTACCGCATAAGCGTTAATCAGGCTGTTTTTCCTTCCTTCTTTTTTTTTATATTCCTACATGCGATACATAAGTTTTAGAGGCGTGCGAGCGCGCGGGCGCACGCGAGCACGCACGTACCCGCGCATGTGTATGTAATTAGACGTCGGCTAAGTAAAGTAGGTGAGACACGCAATAATTTTCAATTCGTTAAGTCGGGAAATTATTGTCTTGCAGAATGTAAAAGTAGTATTGTCGTAACAAATAAGCCAATGTTATAACGGAACGAGTGCGCGTTACGGCGGACCAGCGCTCCACACGGCGGCATAGATAATGAAAAATGTAAAGGAACGCCAGGGATTTATGACTTTTATACTGGTAAGTATAATAATGGCTTTGATGTGTGTCAGTTATGATTATGAGAAGCGGGGAGTCGTCGAACTCGGGAGGGACAGGAGCCTCTTGGCGAGGATCCCAAGCGAGGACGGCCGATCGCCAAGAGTCGCCGCTCCAATAAAACCAGCGCCTCGCTAATTTTCACGGCCGCGAGAGGCCATGGGCACGAGGCGTGGGCGGCTGGGCCGCGTGGGCCGGCCGCGGGACGCCGCCGAGGTGAGAGCCCTGGGGTGCGGAGTTGGGAAGGGCGGGGGTGGGGAGGACGGGTGGGGGCGAGGGCGGTTCGGCGGTGGGGCTATCGATGGGCCGAAGGGAGCGGGGAGCGGACGCGGATATTACGCACCGCGGCAAGTGCAATCGACTCCGGTCGATGGACCCGCGGCAGCGTGACGCCCCGTAACGAGAGGAGGATAGGGTAACGCCTGGCGTGAATTCTCTTTCCAGTCGGTGCTCATGTGTGCTGCCGCCTTTGCCCACGCCGCACTCGTTGCATCTCCCGGACCTTTTGCCTACGTCTTGCGTTGCCACGAGTTGCACAAGTCCGAGGGTTGCGGGGGCTGGCTGGCTGGCTGGCTGGCTGGGGCGGGGGAGGGCGAGGGGGGTGGTGGTTGGCGGCGGCGGCGAACCGTCTTACGCTCGCTCGCCCATTATTCTTACCTTCCAATCGAGCTGTCGCGATATTAGAGCGCGATAGTGATAGTAGGCGGTCCAACGAATGTCGTTGGTTTTTTTATCAGTGAAAGGTCTTTGGCTTTGACTGCGCTTCCAAGACTTGGAGATGATGGCCCTTTAAGAAGGGCGAGGTCGCTTTTGTCGTCGCATCGATGGAAGAGTTCCCTTGGGCGTGGAGGCTCTCGAACTGGCGAGCGACCAGTCATTTAAGAGGCGATACTTTTTAATAATTGTTGGGAAGGGAGAAGCCTCGCTCGTAGCCGTAGACATGCGATATGGGAGAAACGTAAGCCATTGAGGAAGAATAAGCGCGCGTGTCTTTCCCCCGAGCGAGGGACGCTCATATAGCGGATGTTATTCGACATTGAATTTCTATGGCTGCCCCGTTTTCAGACTCCATTTTTCCTTATTATGGCTAACCGTTGCAACGCGGCCTTTAATCGCAACGGGCTCTTGCAAATCGGCGGCATTCGAAAAAGTAGAGAGAGAGAGAGAGAGAGAGAGAGAGATTAGCCGAGCCGAGGTATGTCGGCGCATCCCATTGAATCTCCCGGCAAATGAAGCAAATAAGCTCTTTAAGCAGTCATAGAATTTTACATGCGCCCAGAGACAAAAATAGGAGTCCCTGAATTCCATTCCCCAGGAATCTCATAATTGACATCCTATCCACTTTTTCCGCGGCGCGCGCGCCTCTTCCTACTTCCCGTGGCTGCTCGCCGCGCTTCTTCTCCGCCTAGCTCGACTAGCCCCCATTTTTTTTCTCTCTCTCTCTCCTCTTTTCCCCTCCATCCCCCCCACCCGCCACCTACCCCCCTGCCAATCCATCCACCGCTCTCCCCCGTCCGCCCGCCCCCCCCTGCCCACGGACGACCGCCCGCGCGCGCAAGGCCTCAAGGCCCATAATAGATAAGCCGCGTACGAAGGCTAAGCTCGTGCGAAATCCCGCCTCTGATCGCGACGCGTCCGCGCACCGGTAATCTTACGGTCTTAAAGGCGGGAAGGCTTTTTACTCGGGGCTGGCCGAACCGGCCCCGGACGTGGCTCAAACCTGTTCGGGATGCGCCGCGTCTCCTCCTCGCCGCCGCCGACGACGTCATAAGTGCAAAATAACGTGGCGAATGAGGGACGACGGAAAATTCTCGAAGCTGCGTGATTTTCAATTACCGGGCAACGATGCGCCAAGCCGAGAGACAAATTAAGTCACGACTCTCCACGCGCCTACCCATCCGTCTATACAAATCAACCTCCCCACCCCACAAACTCCCGCTCCTCGTCCAATTACTCTCTCTCTCGCTCGCTCTCAATCTCAATCTCATCTGTCTCTGCTAATTGCCACGATACACCGGCTGATTAGGAAGTTTTCGAGTATACAGAGAGCGCGGAAGATTATGCGAAATTGACCGAGAGAGAGAGAGAGATGGACGGACGAGATTCTTGAGGAAATACAAATGACAAAGCTAATTATCATGTAGGCCGTAGCCATTTACTACCTTTTACTGGTACTCTAGTACACTGCACTCGCTCATCACGATAATTGTGTTGCGCTAAATGTTGTGTACCCGGTGAAGCTCATAAATTTTAATTGTAAATTTTTTCATTTCGACTTACGCACTGAAATATCCCGATCTATTGGCTTTACGAGAAATCGTGCTTTACAAAGTCGTTTGCTGCATTTTTCTTATACGTTATGTAACGAGTTCTTGGCAACAGTGTTTGCTTGCGAGTGGCATAAATAATTTAGGCAATTAGTATGGGAGAACTGCCTAGAGAGACGAAGAAACATAACTCGAATATTATTACCAGCGCATCCCAAGCAAAATAGAGATGAGCGTCGGTTGCGCGTAAGACGGTTTGGCGTAAGACGGCTGGGGGGTAGAGCGGGAGTGGGAGGGGGGAGGGTAGGAGGGGAGGGTGGGGGGAGAGAGATCGTACGAGGTCGTAGGGGCAATTTGAATGCCTCCATTATTAGTTTGGATAGGAAACAATCGCGATCTCTCGCTCGCGTAATGCTCGACATTGTCGTAATTACGTCGCCGGCACGAGAAGCACGCGCAAAGTCTGCAACTCGAGACGTTACGCGAGCACTGCAACGAGCAGCCGGGACTATGCGAAAGCGATTGGGCCGCATTATGCAAAGTGGCACACGATGACGTAAACTCATCGACGCGCTTAGGCCCTCCCCTGGAATGTCGCTGAATCCGCACTCGTTCGGTCGGCCAGCGGGCGAGCCGCCGAGGGAGGGAGAGAATGTCGGGGGAGGCGGGGGGTGGCCGGGGTGGTGGGGCCCCGGCCGCGCCCATGGCGAATGGCATCGAATATCGCCGTAGAAGCTTCTAATTTTTTTCAATGGAGGAGGAAGCAGCGGCTCGACCGGACTTGCATTTCATTGTCTGGTATTCCGATTCTTTGTATTGCGCACAAGACTTTTGTATCCTTCGTGCTTAATGATACGATTGAAGAGCGCCTTTACCCCTAAGCAGTGCTCTTTATTCGTGACATTGTACGGAGCATTGGCTTCCTTGTTGCATCGCGTGAAAAATAATTAGCTGGCTCCTCTCGGATTTCATTTTCGTGGAATAATAATGTTGCAGTGCAATTATTATTGCTGGCCTTGTAGAGGCTGATGTTTTTGTTTTTGTTTTCCTTTCTAGAAACGATATTGGTGCTTCTCGGGTGCGAAAGAGACTTGGTGGTACAATTTTTAAAAGAGATGCAGCTTATTAAATGATCGAGCGATAGTCAGAATGTTTGGATATTAGCGTTGATAGTTTAAAACGCGATGTTGATACTTTCCAAGAGATAAAAATGACTCAAGATATAATTAATTATTATTGCATTCGAATGTTAATAATGATGTATGGGAGATGGTGAGTACATATATTCCGCAGAGTCCGTTACTCGTAAGTCCATGTGTTTATTACAAAATGAGCATTATGCAATCTACGATACAAGGAAGAAATTTCGATATTGTCGTTGCAGGGATTTGACTCGACTGTTATTAAATTTGACGATAGAATGTCGAAGGTTTCGAGTTCTTTTCCCCGGCGCGCAAAACAGCAACAAATTAAATTGCAAAAATTCGCTTTAACAGATAGAAAATGTGGATAGAAGAGAGATCGATCGAGTATAATATCATTTGGCCGGGAATTTTCATTCTCCTTCGCGTCTGATGAGCATTAGGTCGATTATTTTAGATGAAATTTCATCGCGAGCCTTATCATTCATCATATTAAATAAATTATTCGCTGCTTTGGAATTACGTGTGCGAGACAGTGATTATTTAAATGCTTGTAACATGAGTCTTAGTAATAAAATAATTATAAGCTAGCCCATTGGAATCTACATAAAATTAATTAGTATTTTGAAAATAAAACGACCCGAGCTATCGCGCTCGAAAACAAGGAGGGAAAAATGCATGGGGAGAAAAATCCGTTCCTCCTTAAATCTTGTTCTCTTTTCCATATTAAATTACTCGCTTACGTAATGTTGCAATAAATTGTAACTTTAAAGCTGAATAAATCTCCAGTCGAAGCGCATTATTGGCAATTGCATTTGAATTTTCGAATTTTCGCCAGCTTATCTACGCATCTCAAAGTATCTCGTTCGAATGGAGCGTTCGATTGAAATTTATTAAATGCCAATAAGACTCTACGTGTCTCCAAAATAAATAAGTCCTCATTAGAGCGGACTATTTACTTTAATAAGCGGAATTGAAAGATAGCTTTCGAGTAGCCGCCGGCCTCAACGATCCGATGCATTCCATCCCAAGTTATTCATAAATTCAAAGCTATTCAGAAATTCGGCTTAAAATAGATTTCCCTCCCGTAAAGAGCCGGCGATCCGAGATATTAATTGGACGGCAAAATTATTTAATTATAAATGCTTATATATTGGATATTATAATTCGATGAGATTCTCTCTCTCTCTCTCGCCGCTACTCATATTATCAGAATACGTTAATAATGCCGACATTAAATTTGACAATAAGATCACATTAACCTCATTTAAGCGAGCTTTTTCTAACGAGAGCGATAAGTTATTTTGCCCGTTATCCATTAATAAAGGCTAATTACATCTTTCAATTCAATTCAATGTTAGATAGCAGTTAAAAGTTATATAATTTTTTGCCAAGGCATTTTAATAAAGTTTCTCGTTCGAAAAACGCGCGATTATCATATTATGTTAAGCTCGCGCATAATGAATCGATTTTCTCGAGGGCAATTACCATTGCACGATAAAATATTACGATCCGTAAATCCAAGCCAATAAATAATACGAGAACATCCTACGAGATCATCCGAGAAACACAACGAATACTATGAAAATTGTAAATAGGCATGGGGAAGGGAGCTGCTCCCTACGCAAAGTACATAAATCAAATGAGCGACGCTGCATCCTTGTCTCGTCATTAATTAATTGGCAGGTAATGAGTACTCACCATGCGAATGTACTTGCCGATCATCTCGGAGAGTTGGGCGGCTCTAGTGGTGTGCAATGGCAGTCGGACACCGGAAGCCACTTGGAGGGTGCAAACGCCTGCCCTCTGACTACTGACCGAGACGATCTCCTCCAGAGGCAGAGTCTCGAGGATGACGAGGTCACCGCTGTTGCTTCTCTTGATTAATCTCAGCCCATGGTGGGAGACCGCGACATGCTGGACGTCCGGGTGCTGAGGTCCGATCTAGATTTTTTGCAGACGTTCATGAGCACGTAGGATTTAGTTGCATGGATTAATTTAATATTGGATTTGATGAGCAATGAGAGATGAACGATTCAACTGATTTGAAAGGCTTGTGCGCTAGATTGGAAATCACGAGGGACGAGATTAATCAGGAAAGTGATGGAAATCGCTAACGTATTTCATGGGGTAAGATCTTACATGGAGATAATACACTCTTAAAACACTTGATGGGAAGAGGATGGGTCGTTGGATCAAGTGCAAAGTTACGTGCATCAGTTATTGGAATTTTGGAAGAAATTTTCAAGCAATTTCAAGAGATGCGTAGACTGTAAATTAATGCCAAGCTTTGTATATTTTATGGTGGCCGAGACATTGTAGTAGTACTCTGTCGAGTGCTCTTGGGCAAAAATTTGTCCCACTTAGGGCGTAACGTAATAACGTAATAGAGAAGGATCGATAGCAAAGCCCCAAGGTCGTCCATGCCAATCGGAATGGGTGGGTAGTGATGGGGAGAGCGAGTAAACAATAATGATAAAGTTACGGACCGAGACGGGGAATATTCTGGCAAAGTAAAGTGGCCACTGCTTGGCCATGTCGACGACGTTTTTCTTGATAGTGATCTTGTGCTGGGTACTTTGGAGATTGTCCAGCGTGACACCGTAATTGTCGAGCAGCTTGAGCATGTTCTGCCTGTCCTCCTTGGAAATTCTTATGTTCGAAGTGGCGAGGACGTCGTACGCCACTTGGCAGAACACCAAGTGCAATGCCAACGGTGTAGTGAGATTCTCGTTGGGCGCGAACACCTCCTTCTTGACGCGCAGAGTCCAGGTGACGCGATTGTAGGTGAAGTGGGTGCTCGACGTTTGCGGGTAGAGTTTCGTGTCGACGATCTCCTGGACCTTCTCGATTTCCGGCTTCTCGGCTGGCGGGAGGACCGGTTTCAGGAACTCTGGCCACTCTTCGATCTCGATTCGCTCCATCTTATCGGTGCGCTGCGGCAAGCAAATCCCGAGATGAGAAAGTGTCCCGATTTAGTAATTATGGCACGACTTAAGCTACGTCTTCAATTTCCGATTTGAGACGCGACGGTGCGTTTGCCCGCGCAAGGCCAAAGATCGTTATCGTCTCCTTAATCCGTTGTGCGCTTACTTTTGCCAAGATGTAGCGATATACCGAGCAGGTACGAATAAATGTGCAATATTCGTCCTCGATACGAGTGCTTTTGGATTTATGGTAGCTGCGCTTGTTGTCCGATAAAGTGGCGCGAGTCAACCGATCGCCACCTCATCGGGAGCGCTTCCAATTAGCGCGACAGAGAGAGAGGGAAGAGGGAGGTCGGTGGCTATTGGACCTCATTAGTCAACTCACCAGTGTCGAGGCGACGCTGGAGCGGCGGTCAGGATCACCGTCGAGCTTCTTGAAGCTCTGCCTGGCCACGGCGAAGGAGTCCCGGGTGTTGGGCACAACGCCAATGTCTCTGGAGGCGGGCATCCCGAAGCTGTCCCTCGACTTTGGCGAGACGTCGCGCGTCATACCGAAGGGATCCCTCTTGGCACTGGAGCCGTCAAAGAGGTCTCTTGCGTACTTGGCCTCGGAGAAGATGTCGGAGCTGAGGTCCCTGCGCGAGTCAAAGTCCGAGTTGCGCTCCCTCGTGACCGAGGAGCCAAGCTCTCCCATGTCCTTGCCGTAGTAGTCCTTGGGCTTGGACGAGTCCTGGATGCGGGACTTGTCGTGGTAGTCGCTCCTGTACTCGTGCTGCTGGTGTTGCTGTTGCTGCTGTTGCTGGGACGAGAACATGTCGCGGCTCTGGGTGAACATGTCGCGCTGACTCTTGATGAATTGGTCGAAGGCGTCGAGGTCCGGGGAGGTGCGGAACACGTCGCGCTGACCCTTGGGCTCGACCGGTGCTGGTGGCGAGCGGGGCTGAGCGACCCCGGACTGACTACTGTTGGCATTTAATTACTTTTACTACGTAATAGAGGCTCGAGGGTGCTTCTTACTTGCTTCCCTATCCTCTATCCTCCAAACGAGGACTAAAGAGGACTAAAGGACACCAAAGGACTAAAAGAGGCCGCGTACTTAACCACTCACGGCTCTTAATTCTGAATTCTTAATTCTGGAAAATCCCATCTACAGTCGCAATTGCAGCGGGCGGTGCTGTGCGATCAGTTTATAAAAGATCGATCGATCATCTAAAGTATTATTTTATCGGTCGATGGGCGGCACTCCTGCGTGCCGATCAATAAAACCGATCGACGTCCGCGATTGACATAGCCGAGTCAAAGTCCCAAACAAAGTCCCTTCTCGACCATAATTTATTAGCATAACGCGTAAACAATGGGCGGCCTTATCGCCAGCAGAATATTGCACGGCGAAGGGACTTTACGAGCACCGGGGAGAGGATAAAGTCGCGAGGCCGCTAATCTCGTCGCGGTCCAGCTCACCCGGCCACTTTCGCCCGATGAATAATTCACCGAAATATCAAGGCCATCCCCACTTGATTACCTGCTGTTGAAGGCGCCACCGCCCCGGGGACTCGGCGGCTGCGGGGGCGTGATGGGGGGCGGCGGTGGCACGGGCCGCTCCATCCTTTCGATCTGAGTCTTGACGACTTGGGCCTGCGTCATCATGTCGGTGGTCCCCTTGGACGTGACGCTTTGCGTGTCGTCGGCCGTCGAGGCGTAATCATCCCACCTTCCGCCTGTGCGTGCAACCGAGGTGAAAGGAAGTTATATACAAAGCGATCCCTCGCTCATGTGCATACGATAGCACCGCGTTTGCACAATAGGCCCGTACGCTACTCGCGCACACGTACACACACACTCACACACCCATCGAGCACTCGATCGATCCTTTCTTAGGGCAGTGCGCGCGTGTGCGTGCGCCCGTGCGTGCACGAGAGAGAGAGACGGGGAGAGAGTCGTCGATGAAGATCTTGTATTTTGCTCGTGAGAAAGGATTCGAGCTTTTACATTATTTTATTTGAGAGAAAGAGAGAGAGATGGACCAAACGAACCACCAAACGAAGCATCGATAAATTTCAACTCTAGGCAATTTGTCGTTGTTATTGTATTGTATAATTAATTCGTACAGTTGAAAAGTTTAGCGATTTGGGATATTTAAATTCTCAGCAATGTTAGAGCCTCTTACATAACCGCCGATTATATCTTAAAAGCGAATTGAAAATGATTTATTTGGTAGTTAAATGAAACTCTGCAATTTGGCACGAATTGTGATTATGCGGGGCATTATAAATTCTCATTGTTTCATTTATAATTGAAAACATTGTTATTTAATAGCTCGAGCCACAACGCTGCCTTTATAAATACCGAGATACTTATCTATTAATAGCTCTAACGAGATATTTAGCGACCACATGCAATTCAGCAGGCATTCATAATCATTCGTGTGTCACTCTTCGCGCAACTTGAGCAACTTTGTCGCCCAAACACTCGCATGCACTCCCCCCTCCGAGGACTCGCAATGATTTACCCAATTGCTGCTCCAGAAGAAGTTTCCTATTATCTTCAAGCCGCTTCACTTTGCCGTCCTCGCGCAATAAAGCCGGTTTCTCCGTCGTCTTGGTCGACCGGACGCTGTGATTGGCCGTCACTTTCTCCAGTCTCTGTCTCATCTCGGAGCTCAATTTGAGTTTTCCGATGCTACCTGGCGAGGGCCTTTGTGCGCCAATTTCAAATCCAGATCTGAAAAGTTTTTGTAAAGCCCAATAAAGCGGTAACGACCGCAGCTTCAAGGAGGTTGTAATGCTTACTCGTTTGGCAAATTATTATTATTATTGTCACCCAAATAGCGCGCGATACACCTGACCCTCGATTACGAATTGTAGCATTGATTTTACAATTTGGGACGTACTTAAGGACAATGAAAGCCCCGCACTTTTAACCTAATGCCTTATCTCACGTATTCACTTATTTTGCGCAAAAGCTAACGAATGCTCGGGGCAGACTAATTTAAGATTATTAATACCTCGCTGGCAGTCTTATCTGGCATTTGCGATCGCATGAGCAAAGCATTACGGCCTCCTTAAATTAGATGACAATAATGATTACTGACTTTTTTTTCTTCTTCTTGTCGCTTTCCTCTTTGTAGCAATTCTCATTGCGCGCCGCCGCCGCCGCCGCCGCCGCCGACGACGACGACGAGTGCACAACCATCGCTCTGTCGTCGCTATTAACGATGTTCTCGATCTCGAATTCCTCCCACTCGACGCCACCTTCAGTCATCGGCTCGCTATCCCCGTGCTGATACTCTTGGTACTGAGGAGTGATTTTGCGCAACTGATGCTGCTGCCGCATCTTGAATTCAATGAAGCTGTCCTGGCCTTGAATCTCATTGGACTCGCTCGGAGGCGGCCATCTGCATTAAATGCATCGATTTGTCATATAAATTATTTATTGCGCTTCCTTAAAGGCTAATTGAGCAGCTGCGATAGCAGCAATTGATTACGAACGTGAACGTACAAAGTGTTGAGCTTTACGAGCGCGCGAGCTTACGTAAATGTGTAATAAAGTGGAAGAATGCGCCGAAGAATGCCATGTAACACGTATCGTTTTTACTTGGCATCTCAGTTCTGATTTAATCGCGCCTTATTGCAACACTTACACGCTAAGCTACGCTCAATGATGAAACTTGTCCGGGACATTATACGTTATTTGGCCATTTTGCTTTCATTACACCTCGGCCCGCGCAAAAGCCACGCAAAATGCACGAAATTACTCGCTCGCTTAATTCGCTCGAGTCCCCTTCTAATCGGCATTTCATCGTGTTACAAATAAATCGTCTCACCTCCACTTGCCAATGCGGACAGTCTTGGCCCTGCCATAAGGATCTATAAACGGTCGGGATTCCGAGGGGTCGTGGGATTCGAGTGGGGGCGGCATGGGGGGCGGCGGTGGCACCCCTTTACTGTTGACGCAGCCGGGCCCCTCGACGCTGCTCTTCCTGTTTTTCAGCTCGCTCAGCACATTCGTGAAATTATTCTGCACGTTGCCCTTGTTGGCGCCGGCTCGCTTCGCCTCGGCCGAGTTGGCCATCTTTCTCTCGGCGCTGATCTTCCTCGCGCCGAAATCGATCCCGGACTTCCGCGACGGATCTGCCCCCTTTTTCGGCGGACTCTGCGAGCGGTGGACCTGGGCTTTCACCGTCACCGTGTCTTGACGTGCATTCGCCGCCGCCGCCGACGACGACTGCATGTCGCCGTCATCCTGGAACGATGCCTGCAACAATTTGCCTCGAGTTACTCCTCATTGCCCATCAACGCGTCTAGGTAAATCTCAAACCAAACAGCCATAATTACACGCCTCGACCACTATTACACGCTTATATTGGGGAATTTTAGGGAAATGCTAAGTAAGGACAAGTTGGACTGCCAAGAAAAAGACTAACCGGCTGATTGGAATTGGGACTCTGGACGAGAAGCTGCTGGAGGGCCTGATTCTGGGCGAGGAGCTGCTGCTGTATTTGTATGTTCTGGGCCATGGCGCTCTGGAGGAAAGCCCTCTGAAGATTCTGTTGGTAGGCGGCCATGTCGTTGCTCTGGGTGGGCGGTGAATTGGGGTACTGGGGTATGGTGGGGCCCTGCATGTTGAATATCGGCACCGGCACGAATCCCGGCCCCATATTGATGGTCGGGCTCTGGGGCGCCGGCACTTGCTGCGTCGGGCCGAAAATCGGCATCATCATCGAGGATGACATCATGGGGCTGTAATTGAAGCCGCCGTTCTGATTAGGAATATCCATGTTGCCGCCGCCTTTGATCTTCCTCGACAGCTCCTCGGCTGTAATTGAATTTGTCGGGCGGCTCGGGGCGTCTGGAACGTAAGAATTTGTCGATTAAAACCCACGGCCGTTTATAATCGGAATAATCGCTAATGGGTTTTCGTGGATGGTGAGGAGGCCGACGAATGGCTGATAGTGCCGAGTTGTTGGTGGGCAGAACGTTTAGAAAAGCAATGATTTAGCCCAATTGCGCGTGATTGCAAAATAAACGGGATTATTACTAGGAAAATGATTTAATGGACTTGTGGATGATGCGAAGCGGACGTAGTGAGGCAGTTTATTGGATCTCGATATTTCCCAACGAAGGGAAGCCAGGAACTTTGTTTACTGGGAGTTGAGGAGTTTATCCTTCTTAACTTTTTCCCTCGAACCACACCATTGTCCTTAATTGTCGACGATTTATTAACTGTACGAGCTCCTAATAATTAGCTCAAGTTGGCATAGGTAAATGTGCAGCGAGTGGGGGGTTAATGCCACACCGTAACTATGGATTTGTCACGGTCTCTTGGTCCGACCAAGAGAAGCGAATAC
The DNA here is from genome assembly GCA_030522565.1 of Ceratosolen corneri. Classification (NCBI taxonomy): domain Eukaryota; kingdom Metazoa; phylum Arthropoda; class Insecta; order Hymenoptera; family Agaonidae; genus Ceratosolen; species Ceratosolen corneri. Next base: position 12,573 of record JAPYYT010001158.1, read on the forward strand.
CGAGAGAGAGAGAGAGGAGGGCGAGTGGGAGGGGTCAGTAACGAAAATATCAAAAAGAAAGAGAAAAAAGAAGGAAGGCTTTATTGAGGCTAGGATTGAAAGTGGTTGTATACCATGTATGAGTGAGTTGATGAAATCTTCTGCGTTCCGAGCCCGATTCTTATCAGCATTTCTCATTCCCTTGATGCTTGCAGCGAGGCTCCTGGCGTCGGACAATTCATCTAAATTACCGTCAAGGACGGGCATGAAGAGCTCGTCCAAGAATTGATCGACGTCCGAGGCTTGACTCGGCACCCGCACCCTCCGCACATGGGACGCTAAGGATGGCGCCTCACTCGTGTCCGACATGGCCGACGATTTCACGCCGTACTCGCTCTTCTCAATGTAAGCTCGGCTAGATTGGCTTCCAGGTAGGGCCCGTTTGCCTGCCATTCACAAACAAAAAAACATTTCTCTCTAAGTCTGCTTCCTTGCCTTCCCATTTTGCTTGGTGGCGTTGGAGTACAGACGACTGCTGTGGCAAGCGATTGCCCAAAGGAATAGATTTGTCACTTTGAAGGTGGGCGCTGTAGGTAAATCGGTCTCTAAGAACTCATTTGGCAGTTAATTGCGTAGACTACAAGTGCGTGTAATTGAGTTGTAGGGTGAGTTTAGGAGGTGCCGCTGCAAAATCAAAATCAACTGCATTGCGTTTCCCATTTGGATCTTATCATCGAGCCTCTTAATAAACTTTTATTTTAAAACTTCATTTCGGCATCGAAGGAGTTACATCTTCAAGCATTTGGCACGAATGAATAATTATAAATTATAAAAATAAGACAACGCGAAAATTCTCCTTCAACACCCCCAACCCCTACGCACACACCGTCGTCACCAGACAATCAAAAGATCTTCTCCAAACTCAAAATCCAGCGTCCGCGCGCGCTCCAGAGACAGAGAGACGGGGAGAGAGAGAGAGAGAGAGAGAGAGAGACGGAGAGAGAGGGAGTGAGAGAGAGAGAGAGAGAGATAAAAAAATTCCTTTTCACCTGGGTACTGGGACTTGATGAACCTCGTCTGGGACCTTATGTAGCTGCTCTTGTCGTCCTCGGAGCGCCCGGTCTGGCTCACCGACTGTATATCCGGATACTCAAAGTCGAGGGCCAGGTCCTCCTCCTCGAGTATGTTCGGCTCGGAGCTCCTCGTCATCCTGCTGTACTTGCGCTCGGGCACGACCTGCACCTCGGACCTCGCCATGTACTCGGCAGCCCCGGCACTCGGCACCTCGCCGATCCTCTCGAGGCTATGATAGCGCTCGTTCAGCTTAGACGAGGACAGCCCGAGGTCCGCGAGTTTGCTCACCGCCGAGGGGCTCACGCCCCCCACCCCAACCTCGTCACCGCTCATCTCGGCCTGCAGCAGGTTGTCGAGGCTGCGGCTGCGCTGCTTCTCCTTCTCGAAGTAGCGGTCGTTGAGGGCGGACTTCCGCGAGAGTCCCATCTCGGCCGTCGACTCCAGGACGGCTTCGTGGGACTGCTTGCGCATCTGACGGTCCCAATTAGTAAATGACGTGGCAATTGGTTCATTGGGCGGCCGGGGATTTTATGTAAAGGCTGCCTCGAGCGGAGGAGCAGCCTCACCGATTCTAATGCCATTATGTCTCAACGGCGGGAGAAACTTGGAAGCGTCGAAGGCTAGTTTGGGTCGCGCGTGAGCCTTGGCGTCGGTACTTTTCGGAATTGTGAAATGACTTGCCGCGCGATTATGCTTGGACGTTCGTACGATCGATCACGTACTCGCGGCGCGGTACCCGAGCATTCGAGGCATCGATATTAAACAAAAAAGAAGCCTATGCAGCTCACGAGAGTCTGTAATTGTTTGTATATGGGGAGTGGGGGGGGGGAGCAGAGGTTGTAAGCTATTTTGTCGGTGTTGTGGTTTGGCTGCCAAGACGTTGTAGTTAAAAGTATAATGATGTTGATCGATGATTGTGGTGTATTGAATGACCTTTTTATTTACGCAAGGCCTGTGATTTTTGTGTTTGCTTGGTCGAGCGATCGGGCGTAAGAGAATAGTGAAATATAAAAAGTTCAAGTCAGAGGCGCACGCGTACGCGTGCGTGTATGCACTTGCGCGCGCGCGCGCGCGCGCAAGTTCGTGATATACGATCTACTTTTATTTACATAATTTTTCTTTCGTAGATACGGAGGTTGCATTGCGCAAGAGGCTCGAGTGCTTTTGTAGGCCTAATCGAGGCAAGTGATTACATATTTTTCAATCCGGAATAACGATCAATCATATCGTGAATAGCGTATCTTATGCAAACGGAATGTCCAAATTTAACCGACGATTTACTTGCGACGAGAAATTTTACAATCGACCAAATACACCTGACAAATTCATAACAAGACCAGTTTGGACTTTCCCCGGCGAGATCGTTGCTCCTCGACATCGACTCCGACTCACCAAATCCAGCCTAAATCTCAATTAGCGATCCGCGCGATTAACGAATAATCCTACGTAGAATCGCGCGTTGCGTGAATAATTGTTGAGAATGGCAATTGCGAGTATGTTAAATAGGCCGTTACGAGTTACCATTATTATAATGTCCTCGTATTATCTTGGCTCCGATAAGCCACTTTTCCTACCGGGAAATCACGCGCGTCGCAGCTAGTTCACATCCGGGGCCGTTTGAAAAGCCAATAAACGTTTGTTGGGCATTTTTGAGCAGCGCGCAAAGGATAAAAATGAATGAGGCGAAGCGTTGAGAATCTCCCGCGAAGGATCTCGCGCGGCTCTCGCAACGCCGACTCTAAGCGAAGATCCTCGCGATGCGATCGATACGACCTACGAGAGTCCAAGACCCCCCACCCCCCCAACCCGCAACGGCCGCCGCCCCCTCCCTCTCGCGCAGCTCCGCTAGCCGTATATGCAACGCCACGCAGACGTTTTCACTCGCGGCGCGGCCTTTCGTCAGAGATCGTTAATATAACGTCCATCAAATGTAGCCACTCTTTCCCGGCCTTAGAAACAGTCGCTTTCCTCTACTTATAAGCCGTACTTTTTGCCATTTCGCCGGCAATTTGCGCCAAGCCAGTGCTCGCCCGTACCACCTGGGAACACTGCCTGATAAATGTACGCGACTCTTCGCATTTGTATCCCGGGCCTTTTCCATTTCAACTTATGCCCCATTCCCCCGATTAATTGCTCGCGATGCTCAATTGTCTCGAGCTGTATTGCATAGACAGACCGAGAGTTAAATGTCGTCGTTAAAATTATTTCAAATACATAGCATAGCTGTTTACCTGAATCCCGTGCCACTCGGTTACCTGCCGACGCTTTTGCTTTTAGCCGAACGCTTCCTTTTATTATTAATATGACGCGCAATTATTAACAAATGACTTTGCCCACTAAATTTACGAGCTTTATTACTAAATTTATTAAGTAGGAGGGGCAACGAGAAGAAGGAATATTATTAACGAGGATATTTATCGTCGTTACAAACAATCTACTTTACTTGGATTTTTCATATCAAACGAGCCTTTTCAAGCGGTCAATTTAACAAGTTTACTCGCGCATAATGTCACCATTTCATAAATTATTTTCGGCTGAATGCAGAAAGCAATCATAAATCCCGAGCAAAGGAAGCCTCGCGCTTTTGCAAAATAATATTGCATTCGTTACTTATGGCGCGTAAATAATTCCCGAGACAAAGACAAAACAAGAATAACACGAAAAACAAACAGCAAAGAGAAAGGAATTTTATAAACGCAGCTGGATTTAGCACATAATGGAAAAACGAAAGGGACCATCGCTCGCGTCTAGAACTGTTTTAGACTGAAAGTACGTCTCGACCATTAATAACATAACGACTCTCTAAAAGAGCTGAAAAGTCAGACGCGAGCGCCAAGTTTCAAAACCAAGTTCATATCAATGCCGCCCAACCCCAGAAAATCACATGACCTTAGAGCAAATTGCACCGATCTCGAGCACACCTGGAGGCACGAGCCTACCCATCTCACCTGCGACCATTAGAGGGGAAAAGGTGGCGGTGTCCCGCGAAGGAGAGCGTCGCGACGCAACTCACCGGTACTTTGGCCAGCGGTGGCTGAGGCGGCGGCACCACCGGCCTCCTCGGCGATTGCAATTCCGGCTCGACGGGCTTGTCCACCAGGGCCTTCGGCACCGCGACGATCTTCCTCTCGAGCGGCTGGAAGGTCTTGAGCACCGGGGCCTCCTGCAGCACCTCCTGCTCCAGTTCCCGGATGACCTGCGCGTGCTGAGCCAACGTTTTTACCATGAGTGACGCACTTTCTTTCGCTTTATTGTTCGGATTGCGCCGACCGACCTTCCCACGGATCCCCTCCCCCCCGAGCCCCCCCGATCCCCAGCCCTCTCGCCCCCCCTAATTAATTCGCGCCTGCTGGCGGACGCACTTTTTCTCCCGCGCTTTTCCCCGGGCCCAGGACCTCCTCTCGCCTCCCCCCTCGCCTTCCCCACCACCCTCGTTACGGTGCGTGGAGAGCCTCGCAGACGACTTGCGTGACACTTTCTTTTTTTCCACGTCTTTTACACGCAGCACGCCCTGGCTTACCCGCCGATCCGCCAGACCCCCGCGCGTCCTACGGTCCAGGGAGGTCGTCCTCGTGTGACGTCAGCGCTCAGCGCCCTCGGACCCCTCCATTACTCTTCACTGGCCTTTAATTATTCCGATCCTTCAATTATGCCGATTATAAAGCGGATCGAGAATCGCTGAGCAGCTCGTCACACTGAATGCCGAGCAGATGCACTTTCGGGGCTCGGAATTGAATTGGAACGAGCTCGAGCGATCGGCAGGGGCGATCGCGATCTAGTTCGACGGGGATCGTCGGTGGGCAGGCGCGCGGGATCTTTACCGGAATAAAATCAAGATCGCGCCTCGTATTGTTTACGGAGGAGCCGTGTCGAGCGATCGAGTGCGCGCAAGCGAGTGTGCCCTGGAATCGCGGCCTCGAGCGATTTCAGCCGAGGCGCCGGCAATCAGCGAGGCGCGTCAAACACTCGATTAACGACGGCGACGGGGACGAGCGTGCTCCAGCTCTCTCAACCACGAGGGTTTAGCGAGCGGCCGGGAAAACTTTGTCAATCCATGGGGAGGCCGACGGTGGCAACCGCTTCTCTCTATGCCCACTGCCTGACGACACACACACACACATATATATATCGCCGACTCACATTCACGTCGCTCGAGAGATCCGCTCAATAGCTCGGCTGCCGCAACAATTCTCACGCTCACGTATTATCTTTCGCTCCGTGTTTTCCCATTTCACCGTACGACGCACGATCTCCACTGTTGTTGTCTGCCCCTCCCTCCGCTGATCGCCTGCGTACCCCCACCCCGGCCGCGTCTCCTCGCGGAGGCGCGCGAGAAAGGTCGTCGTCGTCGTCGTCGTCGTCGTCTTCGTCGTCGCGCTCGCGGTTTCGTCGCGCTGACTCACCTCTCTCTTCTTGAGGGGCGGAAAGCTGTTCTTGCGCTGCTCGAGGAACATGTGCTTGGCGGCCGGGAAAGCCGGCGCCAGCTCCATTTCGGAGACGAGGTCAAGGACGTAGTCCAAGCCGTTGGTCTCGGTGACGATGGCGTCGTTGCCCTCCAGTTGATTCCACAATGTGATCGTCCAGCCGTTATTCTCCACCCCGTGGTTCTGGATGGCGAGGTTCGCCAGCTCCTCGCATGTCGTCCACGAGTCCACTGCGCAGGTTGTCGTCTCGCCTAATTGGGGCTCAAGGTTGACACGTGTTTGGTTGTATGGGGGAGGTTATGCGAGGCCTCTTTGACCGGTGGTCCAGGAGTTTCGAGTGGGAGTATCGTCGGACCCTTGGGTCGTTATTATCGGGATTGCGGGGGCCTTTGTAATTAATTGTCCTAATGATTTGATAATGATTTTGCTTGCCTATGTGATACTCTCCATTGCTCGGCGGGAATTTCGAAATATCGGTCCTTTGTACTCATTAACTGCCATACAAATTACGTATTGTTTGTTATTTCTTTTTTATATTTTCTCTTTAGCTGTTTTACTGCCCAAGCGTACGGAAAATTGCTTCCTCTTATTGTTTATTCTATTTATCAGAGGCGCAGTAATGTGGCAGCTCGGACGGACTCTCACATTCGTCGAAAAGGCATAACTTTGACTGCCAATTATATAGACACTTGAAGACGTTAAAGCATTGGAGTTTGGAAAGCGGTGCAATAAAAGTGTCGATTAATATTGTATTTACATTGGGATTGCGTCGAAATAATTTAATGGGATTTATTGTTGTTGACATTCAGGGACGACGTTCGTCTATTACAGCGAGTTCTACTCACGCAAAGTGATATTGCAATCTTCTGTCCATCAAGAGCTTAAAAGCAGCGGCAAAATATAATCAACACAGTGTCTTTGTATGGGCGAATTATTGATATTTTATCCAATAACAAAGCTCAACAATTGTATTTTATTGTATTATAAAATGCCGATAATACGCGAGGGATTTGCGCGATTAAATTTACAACTCGAATGTCCATTGGAGGGAGGTTTTTCATAAAATTTCTTTCACCTCAGTTATATTGCGAGACTATAACTTGGTAAAGGATACTACACATAAAGATTACGGGATCCTTCGATCCATGATGACTAATAATTGCTGGCGGTAAGTATTTATAAGGCTAGAGAGGCATTATTTAAGAGCTGGCTCATAAGTAATTAAACTCACCGTCGTAAAAGCCGACAGTCAAAGCCATATTGACTCTGTTTCGATTGGCTCTCCATTCCAAAACGGAGGGCGGATAAGTTCTTGGCACTTGTTGAATGGTCGTTTGGTTATTGTATATTGTCTTAAGCAGAACCCTCTCGCCTTGCAAGAGTTTGCGCTGGCAGTAGGCTTTGTATCCGTTATAGGCATGATCGGAGACATATCTTGAAAAGAAAAAATCGTGCAATAAAATATTTTAGCGAGTTGGTGGGGCTCCTACGTGGTTATTTTTCATTATTGATTTCGTGCCACAATGAGCATTAGTCGTCAGAGCGAGACATGTCACCGCCAACAATAGGAGAACTTTTGCAATTATTAAGCGTCGGAATTTGTGCATTGATTCTGCACATTCTGCGCAAATACATTGAGCCAAGTGCTATTTGCAGGTATTCCATAAGGTCAAGTGACTTTAATACAGTGCCACGTAAAGTTTACGCGACAAAGCTGCCGTTTAACCGTACGTGTGTATACCCTGACGCGGCAGTCCACTAAAACAAAGTTTGATTTATTGTTTTGTAGGAGAGCGACCGAGTAGAAACTAAACTGGTTACGAGGTGCCGCTTACTTTCTACGCGAGAACAGGTTTGAGCGAGGCTCTTTCCTCGTATTTGCGAAATGTCGCGTAATGCATCAATTCGCATCTGAAGCGTCGTTGGCGTTGGGGCGCGCAACTCGAGCGTCAAATCACTTACTTTAAAATGTACTTGTAGAGTGTGCGACTGGGATGAAAGGCGGACAAGCAGTTGGACAACAGGAGCCAGCCCCTCTCCTTGTTCGCGTCGTTCTCGTTCTTCCACGTCTGATTAGCCAGCTGGCAAAGGATCTCGTCGCGCAATTTCTCATTGACGATGCCCTTGTTGACTAAATAGTCGCCGAGGGCCTGCTCCCTCTTGCCGCTCAGGTTGTTCTCGTTCATGAAGCGCAATATCAGCTTGAAGATCATGAGGGAGTCCGTGTAATCCTGGTCGCGAGCCTTGGCCAGGAAGGGCGTTTTGATTGGCTCGCGTTTCATCCCAAAGATGTGGCTCTTGAAGTAGATGTTGGTGAATTTGGAGAATTGGTATTGGTCGATGTCGGGCGGCAATGCGTAACTCAGGGAAAACGGGACCACACTCCCGACCACTTTGATCAAATTCCTCTCGGTGTGCGTTGGTTGCCAGTCTGCAAATAATTATTACCGTTTTATTGAACATTGTGGGCGAGAATTCTTCCTGCAAATGGCTTTTTTCACGGCTTTAATGTGCCATTGGCGAGATATTCCAAGAGAGGCTTTCGCACACAAGCTCACGCACGACATTTATATCAATTCGTAGTTCTCGCCGCGCAATTAGCCGAATTAACCAATTACGCCTATTCCTCAAGAATACAGGAACAATATTGTTGGCCTTGACCGTGCTATTTCAGCAACCAATGGGGATAAAACAATTGGCGATTACCGTCCAATTTGCTGTAGATGAAGGCGAGCTCCGCCGGTATCTCCAAGTGATTGACCCCGGCGACGGCCCTCGAGGCCCTTTCCTGCTCCTCCCGCTGCTGCTTGGCCTTGGCCCGCTCCCTGCTGGCCCTCTCGATCTCCGCCCGCTTCGCCATCTCCTCCTTCAGCACCTTGAAACGCTCGCGCTGCTTCTGGCCCCGGTAGAGCTTCTGGGCCATTATCGTGGCGCGCCTCAGGCCCCGGAACTTCTTCCTCTCGCGGTATCCACGGTACACCGCCTGCAGGAGTACCGTGCTGTGCGATATGTTGAGGAAGCGTCGCCGTGCGAGGAAGCCCCTTGTGTACCTGGTGGTTATAGGGGATGGCGATGTTAGAAGGAGACACTAAACCAGTTAGAATATTAGAACTTGTGCTTTCTACTCATTTTCAAATATCGCGATCGCTTTCCTTCCTTAGCTACCCACTGTCTATTTATGCACGGAACTTCCAAGACTTGGTACTCGGACAGACGATTATTCAGAGAGCGAGTACATGGGGCTCGAGGTACTTATGAATTTATAAAGTGAAAGACATACAAACATTTCCTTTTACCCTGTCTCGTAACAACTGGCCCTACACTTTGTCATTTCCTTAGCGATTATTGCCGGCAAATTAAAATTACCGACTAATTCAGTATTGGCGCGCGCCAAGGTCGCCCAGCCTTCCCGTACCTCTCCAAGTACGTACACTGCGTATGCAAGTACGTGTATTCGCGATATTAGAGAGAGAGAAACTAAACATTGGGAAAGGCGGAGAAGAGATTTTATTGGGTCGCGTAGAATAACACGAGTGATGAGTCAATCGCGAGCAACCAATCCAACGTCTGGCGCAACATCAATTTTCACGTATAATTGGGACCTCTCGTCCTTCTCCCGACTCTTCATTCCCCGTAACGGGAGGACAAACATTGACAATAGAGCATAGCCACGGCCACACATGCCATGGTCACCTCCTCAATTAAGCCAAACGTGGAGTAAAGAGTAGAAATGGCCAACTATCGAGGCTCAAGCGAATCACCTCTGCACGGTTATGGCTGCGCGCTCAAGTATCAGGGCCCTGTTGTACTCGAGGGTCCGCTCGAGGGATTCGCGCAAAAAGACCCTCGAGAGGCCGAGCTGGTACTGCGTCTGGGCCTCGATGGGCGCGGCCTTCTCCAGGATGATGCGGCAAAGCTCCTTGTTGGGCGCGCCACGGGGCAGGCTCGTGGGGACGAGGTAGCGGTATCGATCGACAAAGTGGGCGAACGGCAGGCGGACCGGGTATCCGGTCTTCCTGATGCGGATGGTCTCGAGCATGCCGGTGTAGCGCAGCTGCTCGAGGACGCAGGGCATGTCGAACTTCATGGGCGCCTTCTCCGAGTTGGGCTTGATGCACCGCACGAACCAGGGGTTGCACCTGCGTTGCAAAGGTAACATTGAGAGAGAGAGATATAATAACACAAATTGAGAGAGAGATTGAGAGTGAGAGAGAGAGAGAGAGAGAGAGAGAGAGAGATACTGTTGGGAGGGTGGATGAGGCGTGCAGAGTGGGATATTAAAAATGACCTTGAAACAGATTAGCGTTGCTGGGGTGGCTAGCGGTTGTTATCAAGTGTTGTATTTTCATATGGAGATTAACTTACTGGGACATGGATTCGAGGAGTTGTTGCAAACTGTCGTGGAAGCGAGCCGAGACGGTCGGCGTTCTTGGCTTCATCGTGACGAATCTGCCATTCGGCTTATTGATCGTTTTATTGGCTTCGTGGGCGTTCCTCACGTGCTGGAACATTTTGCTGACCATCTAAATCGGGAGAGGAAAGACGGTGAGCATTTGTCGATCGTTTAGCTACTCTCGAATCAAGTAAAGTGCCTACGTTAATTTTACTGCTGATTAGAAGCTCGACGACATCGGGTCTCAAAGTGTCACGATTCTTATCCAAGAATCCGTCCACGTTGTACCAAACTTGGCCGGCATAGTGCCTGATGGCAAACTCAGCCGAATTCATTCGTGGCCTCGAGTACAATTCGCTCAGCGCGTGATTGTAATGGCATTTCTCGAGGAAGGAGAGGTCCGTTGCCTTTGGAAAGTTGCTCTCGTCGTCCAGCAGATGGAGAATGCCCACTGGCTTCTTGGCAATCAGATGGATTATCGGCAAATTATCCTAAAAGGCAGTCAATTAATTAATGACGGTTAAAGTGGAGGGCTGTGGTGGTGAAGTTGAAGAGAAGCGAACAGTCCATCGTGGCAGTGAGAAACATTTCAAGATTCGTGGATGGCCAAAGTAAATTATATCGGTGTAATTAGACGATAGCGAGTGAAACATTGTTTCGCAAAATCATCGCTCGCTCCACGTGGCAGTTGCCTGCGCGTGAATAAAATGAAGCCACCGAGGCGCTTTATTATCCAAAGCGTTTGGCAAGAGGAGGGACGAGTTTTCACGCGCTTATTCAACTGATAGAGGCCGAAGAGAATTATCGCAATTACAGCAGGAGACGTTAAAGTCGTCATTCGGGTGGTTGCGCGGCAGGAGTAGTATCGGTCGGTAAAAGTGGTATCTCTGCCATCGACTCACCGTGTAATTGATCGTGGTCCAGTCGATTTTCTCCTTGGCGTACTCCTGCTGCTCGAGCTTGAATATGTGCTTGTTGAAGTAAAAGTGGAGATTCTCGTTGGCGTAATTGATGCAGAGCTGCTCGAAGCTGTTCTCCGTAAAGTTCTCGAAGCCGAAGATGTCGAGGATGGATATGGCGGCCGTCTGCTTGGTCCCCTTGTAGACGATGTGATTGACTCGGGCGACCAGCCACGAGAAGAGCGAGCTGTAGAGCGCTTTGGCGAATGCGTCACGGGCGTCTAGCGCCTGATCGATATTCAAGGCCGTCAGTACTCGCTCGTTGCGCGCTTCCTGCAACCGATAACCATAGAATGGCTTTAGGGAGTCTGCTCGTGGTGTGAGGCGAGGCTATGCGGGAGCACGTCTTCGCGGTGTCTCAGCCATTCGTGAGACTTGGTTGAGTAAACAGGAGATGAAACGAGTTTCAAGTGGGAGTGCTCGTGTACACTCGGTTATTTGCGCTTTGGAGAAACTTTTTAGCGCTCCTCGGATATGGTTGGTGGCGGGAGGTGACCGGCTGACTCTCGAAATGTTAATTTCAAAATCGTAAGTTTTCAATCTTTGGCACGGCTGTGGGCTTTTCGCTAGAATTCCCATTTTTAATTTGGAGGTTGTTTTTGCTTATGGGTATATCGTTAATCCCGAATTGTTGTCGGTCGTCAATAATATAACGTAAGTGAATTTGACGATAATTATATCGATATGCACGGGATGATAATTTTGCATAGTAGTCGTCGCGACAAATATCCTTAATAATAATGCCACGGAAGCGAGTAATATTGAAGGATTTTCCTTATTAATGGCTCGTTCATTGTTGTATTGAAAAATTGGAGGGAATCGTGTGCGACGGCACTGGCAAGGGCATTAACACGCAATTTGACCTGATTGTGGAGGCAAAGTGTGCTCTAGTCTCAGGTCTCATATCTCGATAATGTGAGCTTCGCTACGTTTGAAAATGCACTCAAAGGTGTAAAATAATCGGCTCCTCCTCCTCAGCAGCCTCCAACACTTACTGTTGTTTTTGTTGTCAGGGCCCGTATGATCCCGTCCGAGTTAATTTGCAGGAGATGGGCTGCCCATCGTATTTCTGCGTCGGAGCCGACCTCCACGCCCTCCTGTCCGTGTCTCATTTGTTTACGATGAAAGTAAACGTTTCCCAGATGCAGCACGCTGCTCAAAATCTTGAATATCGTGTCTTGCTCTTCGGACGTGAAGCCCAGGACTTGCATCGCCGAGAGTAGCGCCTTAAAGTCCTGCGTGTCGTTTTTGCCGTCAATGTCGCAGTTGCCACCCTAGAATAATTTGTTTCAAACGTCAAAGCCGATGCCGATTGGTTGAGCCCAGTTGAGAGCCGCGATTAGCCGCGAATTAATTGCCAATTAACGAATAATCGCTCACCTGATTCAAGTAGAAGTACTTGTCGGGGGTCAGGAGACCATATTTATCACGCAGCTGCTGATCCAAGCCAGCCAACAGCTCATAAAAGACGTGATAATTCCGCTCGTCGGTCGCTTGGGTCACAATCCTGCTTTTCTCCAAAAGATATTGGGTCACTCTTCCTCCGACAATAACGCCGCTGTAGGAATACGAAATATTCGCTATAATATTCGGATATTTAATAAACTTTTAATGGGCGAGCAGTGTAGCTTTGCCTATAAATCGTAATCTGCAACCAATTGAGTGATGCTTACCAACATTATTATTCATCCGTCAATTTTCCCGCGCAATACTAGCTTGCGAGACAGCTTGTGCGCACTCTCAGTTAGATTTCAATTAATAACCTCACTACTCAATTAACCCCCAAAATCTCTCACACACACTGGCTTCGCAACTTTTTCTTACCGAACAATAAATATAGACACTGCAACTATTTCGAAAGTTGTTAAAAATAATGTGCTATTGCAATATCGCTTAAGGCGGCGGTTTATTGTTGCTGCTGGCGCTTGGCACTCGAATTGAATAGCTGGGAAAATGGAGAAGGAGCCAATGTCTACAAGCCGACGGCAAATGAAATGTAATAAAACTGCAATCTGCACGCGGTCATTGACGAGACTAAGTAAGCATATTTGAAATTCCGGTATGGTTAGTCGCGGCTTTAACGCTTCCTGCAAATAGAAAGTCAGACTGAAATGTTCGAGCCTGCCAGATTACAGATTATACGATCACTCTTGTTTACACAGATTGACACCTCATTATTTTCCAATTAATTCATCGCCCTCGTAATATTCGTAAGAATTTAACATTCCTAACAACGCATTCACTCTTGTTTCAATCCTACTCCCAACTCTATTCATTCCACTCGTTTGGCCCTCCCTGTTTTCCCTGTTTTCCCTTTTCGTTTTTTCTCTTTTTTTGCTCTTTCGTCAAAGCCAATAAAGCAGTGCTTGGGCCGGCGCAGCCAACCAAAGCCCAATGTCCAACTTACTCTCGGAAGAAGACCTCGAGGTATTTGCCGAATCGGCTGCTGTTGTCGTTCCTCGGGGTCTTGGCGTTGCCGAAGCTCTCCAGAAGTGGGGCCGCCTCGAGGATCTGCTCGGTGACGAGGTTGCTGGGGGCCCGGTTGACGGCCGCCAGGTACTGCATCACGAGCTTGGTCGACTCGGTTTTGCCGGAACCCGACTCCCCGGATATCACCACCACCTGGTTAGCGCTGGCATTGTTCGCCGCGCTCACTTGGCTGTACGCCGACGAACCCACGGCGAATAAGTGCCTGGGAGCGAAACCAACATTATGCACTTCTCCCATTACAGAGCGACGGCCTTTATTATAGCCTCGCTTATAAAGTTATTAAATTGGTTGATTTTACAAGTGCGCGCCCTCGCCATGATTTACGCTGCCCCGGCTCGGCTTTAGCCGTGGGACTCTCTTGGCATCTCTCTCCGATACTTCTTAATTCGTCGCTTTGTCGCATAACCTTGGCTTACGCTGTCCTTCTTATTTAATACAGCACAAAGACCATTGTTACGATTGACAATGACAATAATCAGCAACAATAATGATCAGTAGTAGTGTAATGGGATGGATTGAGAGTAAGGGAAGGATGCTTTAATAGGTAAACGATTAAAGGATCGTTGGATGGCGTAGTCATGAAATTCGACAAACTTTAAAGAGTTTCCGCGTACATTAAGCATCAAATGCTCTTTACCGTTCACCATACGCAATATATACGGCACGATGATATTGAAAAGTCCGACAATAATTGAGCGGTTAAGAATTATTGGACTCAAAAGCCGGCTGCCACTCTACGCAATTGAGGCTTAGATTTATTTGCTCGTAATATGAAGTGCGCCGGGGAGAGTAATGAAACTTTTGTCATCGGGCCTGATGGAAAAAAAAAACAATTGTCACTTACGGTGCTAAAGTGCCGAGTATTCTTCCTTCGTAAAGCTTGACTTGGTCCAGGCCGTAAATATCAAACATTTTGTAAGGATTGACGGCGACTAGGATACTCCCCGTATACGTCTACGCATAATGTAAAAGAAAGGACGAATGAAAGTCGAGAAATGGGAAGATTGAATGAATAAATTTGAGCGATCCTTACGTAAATAAGCTCTTTGTCATAGCGTATCTTGAGATTCCAGAGGAGAGAAGCCTCGTTCAAGTCACTGCAATAAAAAGCGCGTCATTATTCACCCACAGAGTCAAGTCATAATGATGCACGAAGTAGTCATTTACCTGAGCTGAATCATGTCTTCGACGCCATTTTGACCCAAGTCTTGTCTAGGCTTGACCCCAGTGAGATTCGTAAGCGTAAATATTTGTGGCTGTAAAAACAACGTCTCCTTGGTAAAAAATACGATATTGAATTCCGGCAGGTGTTTCACCTCAATACAACACCAATTTGCCGCAAACGCTAATTTCGCCGGGCCTCTACCCTCGGCTTAATTACCATTTGCGTTGGATCAAATAAGTTGCGAGGTGGTCGCGAGGATACTGAAAGTGTCTCGGGCCCTCGACTATCATGGTACACCATCAAGTCAAGGTCATTGTTAGTGGTAAGATTAAGTGATTATTGGATTGATGGAGAGTGAGGGTCTTGTTTGTGTTTAACGCTCGTATGTTAATTAGCCTATTCGTGAAAGCGCAAAATCCTTGAAATTGCAGAAACTCCTCGGCCAAATAACAGAAAATCCAAGATTATTATAATATTGGCAGAGGTTGGAAGTTGCCTTACGGATGCACCCAGCCGTGCAATTAAAAAACTACGAGACATCAATCACACAGCAGACATCAACAACAGACGTTTGGCATTTCAGTTTATATCTCGGTATTTCCAAATCGGCAGACAAAAGAATAATTCTCGGGCGAGGATCAATGTGTCGGCGACCCCAACAGTACGAGAACTCGTTTGCGATCGAAAAATTAATCGGACGTCGATGCGAACCCCTGCCTTATCTCTCAATTCCCATTCCGGCGAAGCTTGGGCATAAATTTCCTAAGCTATTGGAACACTCGGCGAATTACATTGGCTTCTTATTTCTTATATTTATCGCAAAGGCAACACAACATGCCATTATTGTTCGTGTTCTCAATGTCGAATGCCCGGCGAAATGAGGCGTTTTAGCGATAAATTTCCAAATCTTCTTCTCCTCTCGCGACTTAAACCGTGAATGATTACACCGAGGCACTGTATTTAAACACCCATCAAAGTCCTTATTTATCGTACAATAATTAACAATGGCATTCACAATCATAATATCGCATGCATTCGCAGAACCGCAGCACCTTCAATAGCTCGCGCAAATAAATATCGCAAGCACAGATTTTCAATCACTCTCCCGAATTATCCCTTGCACAACTCACTTCCTCTTACCACGAGAATAAGAAAGCATCGTCATTGGCAAAAAGCACGAGCACTACGCGGCCGACTGCCACTTAAACTCCTTGGCCTCTCCTCCGAATCAACTTGAGAGCACTCGCGAACCCGATGGCACTTGCCACTCTCGCGCAACCCTTCCGCGGAGGACGCGCACGCGCAGCTTAAGCCCGAGTCGCGCGCGGCACTTTCGTTTCGCGGCAACATCGTCGAGCTCGCCCGAATTATTCGGCGACTCTTTCTACGAGGGCCGAGCCTCTGTGTGCGCGCCGACAGCCGAGCAAGTAGTGAGTACCTCGGGGCGGAATTCTCGAGGAGCGCGGCTGCCATTCTGTTGTAATTGTTAACAGTTAGTTGTCCATTTGGAGGTATGTGTAATCTTTGGAGAATCGGGAAATCACTTAAGGCTTATTCCGAATAGCCATTACAGATGCACTCGAGCGCGCTTTTCCTTCCCTTCCTTCTCGCACTCGCATGTGGAACAATAATAGTCGTTGGTCGCCGTGTGTTTATGCTGTTTAATCGACCGGCTCACACGTATTTATTCTTTTTTTTTAAAAGTCTTTGAGGCGACTGTCTTGAGCGCGTATTGCTACTGCTTATCACCAGGATTCGTTTGTAATGAGATGATTTATCGACTCAATCTATGCAAACGCGAATCAAGTGAATCTATCTTTATTCTTTGGGCTGATCCCTATTGAGTGCCGAGCCATATAAGATTAATAAATTGCGGATGAAAATTTTCTTTAAACTCTATTTTGGCTTACAGTTGTCTTGGAAAATAGGAAAGAAATCGTCGATTGATCATTAATTCAACATTACCTCATACATCAATATTATCAGTTGCTCAAAAAAACAAAAAAAATGAATACCTTTCTATCCCGATAGATTTTTCTGCAAGAATGCTTTAATAATAGTAAGTATAATCTACTTATGCAGATAATTTATCGAAACGAATTACTTAATTAGCGAAAGAGTACTTGGCCAATTCTCATTGGCACACTGTTGTTTCCATTGCAGGTAAAATAATGACGAATTTATTGATTAAATGCACCACTTGATCAAGCACCGAGTTTTTTGTGAAAAATTATCTCTCGATATTGATAAATAATTGAATTTTATACCGTTGAATTATATAGACTAGGCTGACTTTCTTGTTGCTGTAAATTGTGAAAAATCTCCGTTATTGGCTATCGGGGAAAGTTTTACAGCTCACTTATAATTTTATTAAACTATTGACAGTCCGGAGAGTATTGTATTTCAATAATTATCGAATACTGGAAATTAATGAACTTGAACACGATTCTAGTCCTTTTATTTTCTACGGTCATAGATCATAATAATCTCACCATAGGGCATATCGTCGTAAGACGTAGGTAGATTTATAAAATAGCAAAATGCCCTGCGTTTCTATAAACAATTGAAACAAACGTGTCTATGGAAGAAAGAGCGATTTGAATTTTAATCCCAACGAGTGTAGAAAATAGTGATTTTACAGTAGGCAGAGGGAAGTTGGGAGTGGAAAAAATGCCTCAAAAGTTTCGTCAAGTTTCGTCGAACCCGATTTCTCAAACAACACAAATGCCTGAAGAGTTTTATCGTTCCAATATAAAACTGTCGATTGTTAAGATTGTAAAGTAAGTAGACTAAAGCCAAAGTAGATGGACAATGGCGTTATCGTGTTGGTACAAGGAGGACTTGGAGATAAAAGCCGATTACAATGATTACAGAACAATTAAGAACCTTTAATGAGCCATAAGCTCGCTACCCTCGCTACAATGCCGGGACAAAGAGTTGGGAAATCGTTGGAAGAAAAGCTCGTGCCTCCGCTGCAATAAACAATGCCATAAACGTCAAAGTGTCGATAATAAACTTACTCGAATGTGACGAGATACCTTGTGCCCGAGGCTCCCCTCAATGTTCCAGACCACCTCGCCACCCAAGAGAAAATCATTGATGGAAATTCATCCTCGAGTATACGTTACCTTGCCGGCAATGACAGCCTGGACCGACAGGACATTGGCCGCCCTGTGGTACTCGAGGACCTCCCCAGGAAGTACATGGCCGACGCCCGGGTCGAACCACACGAGCTCGCCCTGCAAAAACATGAGCAAGCGTTGCTTAAATTGGCCCCTGATGTCTCCGTTCCTCCCGATCGCCCAAAGCCGACGTCCATCGGACGATCAATAAATAGTCGCTGCTGCCACGCGATTCTAACCGATCGACCGCCGAATCTCATTCGATACTCGTCACTCACTCGACACGCAGCGAGTGATTTCGTTTTTTTTTCGCGTCCCAGCTTCGCTCAGCTTCGCTCAACTTCGCTCAACTTCGGTAAAAGTCAGAGTGTCGGTTCGGCTAAAAGGGAGCGATTCTCATGATTGAAAGGGAGGAGGAGGTGTGCGCCGACTGGATGATTAGACTCGCATTTAGCCTTAGAGGCTCGTGGTGTGCATTGTCGGAATGCGAGGAGCAATTACTTCATTTAATTTCGCTCGATAATTCAATCCGGCCGCCTTTCTCGTTTCTCAACGCTCCCGACGCAACGAGTAGTTTGTCGCGAAAGAATGCGCGCCGCTGATTTATGTCCCAGAACGGCACACAATGCTCAAAGGACTTTTTTCTTTTTTTTTTTAATATACTTATTTGTCACATTCCGATCATAAAAACCACAGGCTTATTTAAATGGTGAGTCAGACGTGCCGGTATTTCACTCCGAGGAATCAAATGTATTTGCCGCGCTATTCCACTACTTCTCTACCTATTAATTATCCCACTTGCGCTTCGACTCGGACAAACGCCTCGACAGCCTCGCCAAGTACTTGG
>JAPYYT010001159.1:0-39075 GCA_030522565.1 Ceratosolen corneri
TATCTTGCCACGCGCGTTGCACTTCAAAAGCGCGCCCCGCTTTTACTGGAAACACTGGGTTTGTAAATAAAGTGTGGCAATCATGACATATGAGATTTGGCACTTGCGGTACTAACAGAAGGACTTGTAAATAATATTCGTAAGATGTTAACCGAATATTCTAGCACAGGTCACATTCAAAAGTAAATAGATCTTATCTAGTGATGACTCGAGATTCTGTCGGAATCGCGAACACATACATTTACTAAACTCATAAGGCTATAATTTCCCTTATTTTATCAAGACATTGAATTACAAGTAGTATCAAGACAACACAATAAACTTTTAAGATAACATAAATACAACTGAATTTCAATATTTTCAATATAGTAACTTCTGTAGTAAGTTCCTGGACAAATATTTATATAAGATAGAACATCACTATCTAATTGAAAAATATAAGTACCTGGTATTTAAAAATTTACATTTTATGAAAATAATTATACAAATATACTAATTGATATATATAAAGAGAATCCAATCAGTAATATTACTGAAATTTATTTACTATATTCGAAAAATGTTTATAAATTATAAACATTTACAAAGTAGTACAATTTTTCAAAATATTCATTAAGAAGCTATTTTAAATTGAATAATAAAAATTTAAGTACGTGAACGAAAAATATAAGTTCCTGTTCGAGATTCCGAACGACCATCAGATCTCTCTCAACACACTTAAATTAGTCACGACGTATTGTAAATTATGACGTATTTTGAAACCGCAAAATATTTCTCGAATGCCTAATATTTACTTAACATGTGTAGTACGCATGTTATATTATACGTACCACAGGCGCCTTGTTGACCAGACCACAAAAAATACTTTTCGTCGCTTTTTTCATGCACCTACTTCCTAATTCTTCTAGAAAATGTGACTCTCTCACTGTAACAAGACTCAACCAAGAAGTTTTGTATTTATTAGGATGAGCGCAGCCATTGGCCCTAAATCATTAGAATTATGCTGCGCGCACTCTTTGCTTTTGAACCTATACTTCGACTAGCCTGTCATGATTTGTTATAGAAACTTACAATATTAATGATATTATTATATAATAGTAATACAATAAATATAAATTCCCACTCTTGGAAACTACGTCATTGACCATCCACCTGATAGGCGGGGTAAATTGAATAAAAAGCGAATACACGGGACAAAAAGCTCGAGTTCTAACTGGTAAGCCTTACCAGCACCCTACAATTCATCTACTTTGGTACATGAACCTTTCAGTCAAACCAATCTTACGAACTACAAACTACAATCACCAGGCATCGCAGCACCAGTCATCTACATTGGTGCTCAAGTCACAAACTCCTGACGAACTACAATCAACGATTTCTACGGCGAAATTACAGACTACAAGAAAGGCGGCATTAGACTTACAACCGACTGTCATACAACATTCAACGCAGCTACAACTCCAAATCAACTACACAGGCGTTGAAACTACAAGCAATATAACACTCAACTGCCAATTAACCATTATACAAGGAAGCGCAGCGTTCAACTAACAATTAACCGTCGCATCAATCACATCTCACTATTAAAATCAGGAGAGTAATCCTTTCTTTCAATCAACTGTTAAAGACGTTTCATTTAAAATAGCAACAAGATGATAGATTCAAGAACTAAAAAACAGAATAAGAATAAAGAGCAAGACATATATTTTCCTACGGAAAAATCAGAATTGTATATAGTTACTAAATTATCTATTTGTTTTTCAATAAATATCAATTTACAGCATTACATTCGACCCCCTGCGTCTTTGTTTCTTTCTACCCTGTCATCTCTCCTCTGCCACTATCGACCTCTCCTCCCACCACCTTGGGGAGAGCTCATCATCGGGAAAGTTGCCCGACAATAATATATTACAAGCACAATTTTAAAAAATATATCTGATATAATTATTGTATAAACAACCTAATAACTATCGTATAACATTGTTTTAAACCATGTGATTTCAACTTATCGGCTCTTTTGAAAGCCTGGAATTGCAATATGAAATTTTCGATATCGAAATAATCAAAACCATTTTTTCAAGAGATATCACGTGATGCTTGTATACTTATTTGTTTAAATATCACGTACTCTATAAAATTATTCTTATATCTACATATTGTGCAAATTTCTCACTGAATTATTATGCCAATAAACTTATGCCTGTGTTACACATACTTTAAATGTATACACCATTTACATTTAATTTTAGAGCTATTTATATATGCGCTAATTTATTTGTATCGTTTAATTGATTTTATAATTTTTTCAGTGCTACAATCGTACAAAATGTTTGGTAAAAATGATTCTAATTTCATGTACTAAATTAAAAATTGGCTCAATTTTTTAATATTTATTAATATGCCATCTAGGTACATTCAGTTATATAATGGCCCCTTTTTAAAAAATGAAAAATTGATGCATAATTATGAATAAATCAATAATATAATGTAAAGCATAACATTTTTGAATCTTTAATATCGAACAGTTTTGCTATTATTAAATTATTATGGCTGTAATATCAGAAAATTATTAAAACAAGGTATTCTTTAATCTTAATTTATTAATGTGATTAATAAAGATCGATAGTGGGTATACTCATTTTTGTTTTTATTTATATGTATACAAAATGTTGAATTTAAATCGGAGATTTATTATAAAATCTTTTAATAAATTATAATGTATAAGTACAATAATTATCTCAGCAAATTATACAATATATTTCAGACTAATGAATATCAATATGAGTAATAATAATAACAATAATGGTAATCATTTATCTTCACCTATATTTGACAATCATAATATAAACTTTGATGAAGATGTTAATTTAAGTGAAGAAAGTACTCTGTTAAGTCAAAATCATCAAATAAACCCATCAAGCACTGATACAGAAATTAATTTTAATCATGATATTGAAAGTGAAGATATTGTTCAATGTAAATATTACCTATGTATTTTTTAAAATTAATTAATATATTTAAAACATTTAATTATTCATTATAGCACCAAAAAAGATTAAATTAAATGAGGACATAAAAAATAAAGTGATAACTGTTAGTCACAATGATTTATTTAATGATGATCAAAAATGCTCAATATGCCTAGAAATTTGGAGCAATGCAGGAGAACATAGACTATGCGCATTACGTTGTGGTCATCTTTTTGGTCTTAAATGTATCGAGCAGTGGTTTAATATGGCACGAAATGCTGCTACAAGGAAATGTCCTGAATGTAATAAAAAAGCATCAAAAAAAGATATTCGAATTTTATATGCCAAAAATCTTTATTGCGTTGATACAAATGAAATAGAAAAATTAAAAGAAGAAATTAAAGAAATTACTAACAAAAAAGAGTTAATTGAAAACGAACTTAGACAATATAAATTCAAAGAACTAATATATGAACAACAACTAAATTCTTTAAAACAAAAAATTTTAAATTTAGAAAAAGTACTTCATACAGTATCATTCGAAAAAAATAATTTTAGTATAGAATTTCAAAATATCATTTTAAGTAAAAATAAAATTTATAATATTTCAAATAATAGTTCCTGTAGGGTCATGGCATATAATCCATGGCACAAAATTCTGGTAGTTTCTTCAGGTAAAGCAATCAATAGAATATTTATGGATTCTCTATCTACTTCACTGAATTGTAATATTCATAATGGACCTATAAGAGATATAACCTTTCAAGAACAACATCCTAATATCCTTTTAAGCGTTGCATTTGATAAAAACATTATGTTAACAGACATACGAAATAATCTTTTAACTCATAGTTATCAAGAAGAAACAAATTTATGGAGTTGTTGTTGGTCAAATTATAACAATCAAACATTCTTTGTTGGAGGAGCAAGGGGTAATATTATAGAATATGACATACGATTTTTACAATCTGGAATTTCTACAAAAGAAAATATTGAAGATAGGTAAAAAAAGTATTTATAATAAATTTAAAAACTGAATGATTTTCATTTGACAATAATGCAAATAGTAAAAATAAATAGTAAATTATTTATCTTATGAAAATTGTAATTTTCTTGTAAAAAAAAAATTTATGAAAGTAAAAAGGAGTGAAAAATACTAAAATTAATATTGTTAAGTTCATTTTTAACTAAAAAAGTAAATTATTTTTAAATTAGATATATTAGTATGAATATCTTATTATACTTTGTAAGCATTTAATTAATAAAATTTAATTACAATGTATATTGTTCACAATAAATGTTTTTGTCGTAGATCTCCAGTTGTATCTCTTGCTTCAATTCCAACTAGTTTAGTTTTTCATGCTGGAGGTTATTTAGCATGTCAGCTAAATTCCTGTTATGCATATAGCTTTAAAGAAGGTAATTATATAGGCAATCAAATCAATATTAAAGGACCATTCACATCTTTACGTTATAATGAAAAGAACAATCATGTATTACTTTCATGTCGTGCAAATGCAAAATATCCTTTTGTTAGACATATGGTATGTACTATTGAAAAAAGTGAAGAACAAATAAAATTCAATATAGTGCATTCATTTAATGCTGGAAATACACAAAAGTTACTTTCAAGGCCTTGTTACATCAATTTAAAAAATGAAACAATAGTCGTAGCTAATAATGAAAATTTACACAAAATTATAGCATGGAGTATGTCAACTGGACAGGAAGCTTTTAGTATACCAATTTCTGAACCTGTGGTTGATGTTTGTTTCTTTGAAAGCGATACTATATATCAAGCAATTCTTACATCAAACAAACTTCATCTTTATCATCAAATATTTTCAAAATCTTAATATTAATCATTTTTATTAATGTGTAAACTATAAAATTTTTCATGATCATATTTAAATTTTTTAAAACATTCATATATATATTCATATTGGTTATTCATAAATAACAATTATAACATCATTATTTATATTTATTTGTATACTTAATATTATATTTCTAGTTCTTTTTTTTTTGACTTAAAATTTAAAAAAAAAAATTATAAATAATTTTGTATTAAAATTTTATTTTATTTCTGTATATTAATTTTATTATATTTTGTAATAAATATCTAAATGAAAATAGCACTAAAAAAGAATTTATTTATTATTTTGAAATAATTCGTTTATATAAAATAAACTAATAAATATATACATTTTTGTAATCTGCATAAAAAAATTATATAACGATACCTTACATATTAACAAAAACTTATAATTTCAATATTTACAGTTCTTTATTTAAAATATGATTTGATTTAGAAAAGGTGCCAAACAAAAATTTATAAATATTTAAAATGAAATTAAATTTTATTAAATTTGAAACAAACATATTTTTATATTTTAAATGATACAAAACGTGAATTTAATTGTTGCAAAATCTTAAAATACTTAATACAATATTAATTACATAATAAATATATTTTATTTATGATTTAAATTTAATTTTGTTTAAATTCAATATATAAAAAAAAGTAATTATTTAAAAATATTTTTAAATTATTATATTCTACTTTTTATAACAATTACCAAAGTAATATAATTTTTTAACTTAGAATTTGAATGTCCCTTTCGAAAAATATAAAATTAAATTACTAATCCACCTTAAACTACATATTATGTGTAGTTCTATTTATATCGATTTAATTTTTTTGAATTGTAAAAACAATATAATATAAAAACAATATATTTCCATAACTTTTCCACAATTTCAAGCAAAAATATAAAAATATATTGATTCACTTCATTTAAATTTTATTTATTTTTATTTACTATGGTATATTTAAGCATAATTTTTAATATTAAATTTTACTTTTTATTTAAATCTTTTTCCTTTCAATAAAGCTTATACAAAATTATAATTTATTTAGTTTATATTGGTAAAATTTCAATTTAACATATCTTGTAATTATTTATAAATTTTTCAATTAAAAATAACGAAATATTTTATTAAAATTTTGTCATAATAAATGTATTTAAAAAAAAATTAAATTAATTTTTACATAAAGCAGAATGTTAATTTAGATAATTATTTAATAGGCATTATATAAAAATTAAAATATTACAGTCTCCATTACCATACAAGTTTTGTTCACTTTTCAACATATATACTCAATAATATTAAAGTGTAAATACATTCTAATATATGTCTATTTCTAAATAAATTCTCCTTTATACAGTTCAAATATAAGTCAAATAAAGGTAAAAAAACAGACTCATAATAATAAAAGTATGAAGTTTTAACAATAAAATTTATATTGTAAAATGGTTAAAATATTGATGTAAAACAATCATTTAAATTTTTATAAATTAAGAGATCCCTTCCTATTAAATGAAATTAAATAATTTATCCATATTTTATTAAAATTTTGTTAGCATTAAGCAATATGAAATATTTAAAAAAATAGAATATTTTCCTATTCTATATAAAATTAATGTACCAATTTGGGTGATTCAATTTGATTAAAAAATTAATATAACAAAAAGTTATAACCAAAAAAAGCAATTTATTATAAATACTATTTTCAAAACAAATAAATTGGCAACTAAATCAATATCACATATACAAAATTACACTATATGATATTATAAAAGGAAATCAATGAAGATTTAGAAAAATTACTCTTTAAGCATTTTTCAGTAATCTTGTTCTATACAATTACAAACAGGAACATTTGAGACAATGATTTACCGTATTATGATCGATTATTCATAAGGTATGATAACGATCGAAAATTTCATTGGACTCATTTCACACTCCCACTCTCTTTATTCATATAACTCCACTTTTTTACTCATACCTATTTTACAAAAGAAATAAACAACTATCGTCCAGCCATTAGTTAACCACCCAATATTTCATTTTAATATTGTCATTTAAAATTTTATATTTCATTTGAATGAATATTGTGATAGTTGTTTATAGAAATATTTCGAGTTACGAAATGGACGATGTATATGAATATCAAGCTAATGTCATCCAGTGATCACTAACTGAACAGCTGTTCTGTAGCACGTTCCAAATCCCAATTGTATGAGGAGAGGGCGACTCGTGCATTATGTTCCTCTATCCCCATATCTGTTAACCGTTTAATTTTTTCATCCAATTCTGGCATTTTTGATGGTCCTAGTAAAATTTATACAACATATTTCAATTTCCATTAAATTACTAACTTATAATAAATTATACAATTATTTCATATCTTTTGGTTAATATTTTGCAATATAATAACAAAAGTTGCTCAATAAGTTAATTTCAAAAGGTTTTATAGCAAAATTAAAATAAGAATCATCAAATGAAGGAAAATCAGATATTTTGGTGTATTTAAAATTCTAAACAACTTTAAGAATCAACGTCAAGTTAATTATCTAATCTTTATACAGGTTCATATTTTTAATAAGAATATATTTTTGAATAATATTGAAACACCAGTTTTTAATACTAAAGTTGATAATTTTAAATATGTTCTAATTGTTGTATTAAAGTGTTAAAAAATATTGTTAAAAATTGGCACTCATGATGTCGGAGCTATTTCAGATTACTATTCAGAATAAGTAAATTGACAGAATAAGTACATTTTACTCATTCTCTTTCAAAAATAAATTGAATGAGATAATTTAATTAATATTAAAATATCAAATTGTCTAAGAAAAATATTCATTTTATAAAGACTGTCTTTCCCTGTCTTAATAAATAGAAAACTAAATTCAACAAATCCTGATAAACCAAATGGTAGAAAAATGTTAATAATTTATAAACGTCTTAACATAGAAGATATTCATTAAAATAATGCAATTCAAAAAAATAATTGGATTGTTTTGTAAATAATTTGTAGTCTACTTTAAAAAATGTAATATAAAAAAATTATTATATTTGATCGCTTACATATAAGAAACTTTTTTAAAAAATGAAATTTATATTTGATTTATATTTGTAATAATTGATTCAATTGTATAATTGCGTTTTAAAAAGTATTTAAATATAAATAATATTAAATAATTTAGAATCTTAAAAAATTAAATAAAAAATGTACATTATAATTTTTTTATTTTTACTAAATCTTTACGCCAAAATTTTAAAAACTATATTATATATTATATTAGTACACATAAACATGACATTCTTTTCAAATATTTTTAAACTTGTTTTATTTTATTACTTATTTATTTTATTAATGAAAATGAACGCATATCTTATCTCACAAATAATCTACTGAATGTTCTTAATATTAAGAGATTGAATTTTGAAAAAATTCGAATTTTTTATTTTCTAATAATTAAATACATATAATACAATATAAAATATATGTTAAACAATAAAAACTTTATAAAACAAGTATTTTTGTAAGAAGCAGATGAAAATAAAAATTTTTTTTCAATTATTCTTGAAGAATAGAAATGTTTTACATTGCAAATAATTAAAAGTAATTGCAAAATTTACCGCCTGCATACACAGATGTCCAATGTTTAGCAGTTTGACGAAACATTTCTGGCTGTTCTTTATACTGTTTTGCTACAACTGCATCTTGTGGATCATCTGGTTCAGCTGCTGATAAAAGAGCTTGTAAGGATAGCAGCACAGTTCTTAATGTCATAGCTGCTGCCCTATAAAATTATATAATAATAAAAAATTTCAATAAATAAATAAAATAATTCAGTTTATTAGTCATACCATTGGTCTTTTAATATATCTAAACAAATTGCTCCTGTTACAGAAGATATATTAGGATGCCATATTTTTGTTATAAATCTTACCTAAAATATTATTTAAAATTTAAAAATGATAATATTATAACTATTTTATATTGTTTATATAATTTTTTATTTACATTATATTTATGCATTTTAGTAAACATAATAAATAATAAAGTATTCATAATATTTTAGTATACATAATATTTATTAATAAACATAATAAAGTACAATTTTATAAAATAAATTTTTATAAATTATAAAGAAAACTTAATCGAAATTTTTCTAAGTTAAAAAAATTTTACACTTTAACTTGTAAATTATATTTGATTCCAACTTTAATTGTTAATATCAAATATAGATCTATATTGCTAAAAAAAATTAATGTATAATTTATTACTAAATTAAATTTGTTTATACATTATCTTTGTAAGTTTAATAAAATGTTTAAATATATTTTATTTTCTACAAATCTAAACAACTCTAAATTTCAATAATAGACGTATTTATATATGCAAATATATTTATATAACAAAAATTGTGCATACTTTCGGTGGATTGAAGGGATATGTCTCTGGTATTTTTATTTCAAGAATAAAATTTCCACCTTCATATGGAGTATCTGGAGGTCCTGCTATTTCTCCTTTTAGTTCAACACAACTATCATTTACAAGCTCTACTTTAATTGAACATTGTGCAACCTGAAAATTATTTATAGTATAATATATAATATTAATATAAATTATTATTATAACTAATATGAAGAATGAACTGTTTAAAAATAATTATAACTTATTTGTTTATTTAAATTCTCATGATTACACGAATAATATCTAATTTATAATACCAAAATATAATCAAATATAATGAAAATTACTATTGCAAAAGTTTATTTAAAAGTACAGATTTTATTTAATTTTTAATCTTTAACTAGTTATTTTTCCATTCCTATAAACTCTAATTAATAAAAATTATAAGGTTAACAATTTAAAAATATTAAAGGCTAAAAATAATTTGTAAATTTTATGCAATAACAAAATGAAAATTTAATGAATTTTCTATTTATTTTTATACAAACAATTATTATATTGTAAAAATTATAAAAGTTTAAGATCTATTTAAGATCTATGCTCTTTTTCTCTAAAATATAAAAGTTAATTGTTAGTGATAAAATATTTGACTGGAATGTTATATGTATATCTATGTTACAAATATTTCATATACAAAATAAAACAAAAATATTTATAAAAGATCAAAGGAAATAAAAAAAAAATTATATAAGAATCTTGCTTCAATTAATACAAATTAATAATTTTTATTTCAAGCAATTATTATTATTAATTATATTTATTAATATTAATATTATTGATATTAATTATTAATTAATAATCTAATTTATTAAACAAAATTAAACAATTAAATTAACAACATTTTTTACAAAAAATATATTGATTAAATATACAGTTCAATAATGGTTCCTTTCATTTTTAATAAAATTTTAGTAAATCATTTTCTAAGGATCATTAATTATAACTTTTATAAAATGTATATCTTAATGTAAAACTTATAATTTAATTAAATAATTTTAGATTGATTAAAAACTTCTTTGATAAAGAAATAATACCTTTATAAAATCAATTTTTAATAAAATTTTATAAATTCAATAGATTAGGTTGTACTATTATCATTTAATTAAATTATTTTACTGTGAATATTACATGACTACTAAATAATGTTCTAAACACATGTAAATCCGAAAAAGTATAAATAAATTAAAATAAAATTAATTTAAATGTCAATATGAATACGATTAAAAAATGTATAACTTTAATATTCCTTTCAAATTTTAATTTTTCACAATTTTTAATTATGTTATTAATAATTTCAATAATAATTAAAAAAATTTATATAAATGAATTACAAATGTTATAAAACAATGTTTAAAAAACTATATAAACCCCAAATTATTGTCAATAAAGATAAGTTTGTTTTATATAAAAATATTTATTTAATATTTTACTCAAATACTCAAAACTATCAATTTATATCATTTAATTGCAAATAATTAATTTCATTTTTATTAGCATATAAGTAATTTAGTAAAGTATTATGTTAATTATAATAAAATAAAAATTATTATTTTCAAAAATATATATACTTTTTATAGAATCAATTCAATATTAATAGTTATTTGATTAATTTATTAGAAACAATTATTAACCAAAATTACCAAAAATTAAAAAAATATTCTTGATAAACTTATGAATATAACAGTAATTTTAATTTAATTAAATAAAGGTAATAATACAAAAAATAGAATAAAATATATAGATACAAAAATAATTTAAGATTCTGATTAATTATAAAGGATGTTTGAAATACAAATAATCTTAGTCAATATTGCTACATATTAAAATAAAAATTTAATATAAAACAAGCAATATCAGCACAATTTATCACGTCTGTAAATATTAAGCGTTTGATAAATAAAGCAAGACATTGTAAGAGGCCCAATATATCCTTAAAACATGAATATGAACTTAATAGATATAAAAATAATTATATATTTCAATATATCATGCAATTTATACGTAACCAAAGTTAATTCAAAATAAAATTTTCTAATCGTTATTCGAAACAAGCTCTCCGTGGAATATATACATTTAGATATACACTTACTTCTTCACTCTTTATAACCTCTTTGAATTCTCGTTTGATCCGTTGGGCTGCGATATTCGTCGCCATAACTTGCCGCCCCAATGACGATGTTCTTCAGAGTAGAGATAGACAAAAAAATGAAAAAAAAAACAAAAGCAATGAAAAAAAATAAAATAAAAAACAGAAAGAAGCGGACAATAATTTAAAACATGAAATAAAATGCTTGCGTACGAAAAGTAAAGTATAAAAAATAAGATAGTCAGCCCACAATGGACATTACCGTTCTCTTATACTACGCACATTTAAGTAACACCTTCAAAGAAGGCAAGTTTTTTCTTTTTCCCCAATCTTTCTTCGTCTCCTTTTTATTTTTGTTCTTAATAAAAACTATAGAAAATGATCATTTCGGATATTTTTTTGCTAATTAATAAAAATACCATAATACACTAAAGAATAAAAAATAACACAGATTCTTTAATTCATTTATATAAATATATATGCAGGGCACATAAACTATTAAATGAATTTCAATTTCTTTTTCTGACTAGTTCTATTCAAACTACATGATAAATTATCGCATGAAAACTATACAAAGCACACAGTGAATGCATACATTACATATTTTCATTTTTTCCAATTGTTTTTTTATCTTATATGCATTGCACAACACGTGTACAAATTGTACTTAAAACGGAGATTTTTAGCTTTCACGTGAAATTTATATATTCCACAATTCTTTTTGTTGAGGAAGAAAGTTATGCATATCGCATGCGCGGACAGAGGAAAATATGTGACTGTCAGTCCCACGCTAAACGATAACTTCGAAAGGCCCATCCAAACTATTCGACACTCGCGAGGTTAAGCAATATTAATATATCTTTCTCCCTCTTGTGATTTCGATTTAAAAGTCAATATTATGTGTATCTTACTTTGCTCATATTATTGTAATTACAAAAATGTAAATGGCTTCATTATTTTTCTTTTCAATTAATTCATTTCATTATCATAGTATTTACGTTTATAATCATCAAAATATATCTCAACATATACGTAATACACATAATAAATGATTTTTTATACTTCTGTTATCACGATTTTACAGAGCACACATTTAAAATCTTTTAAATATTATATTATCTTATATTATGAGTTTTTAATGATGATAAAAACTTATGATCCAAATACTTAAATCTTTGCAGTAAATGTAACTTATAATTATAATATATTAGAAAGAATTTAATTTTCAATTAGATAATGTTTATTAACTTACTTTTGATAAACATAAAAGTATAGTTGCAAATAAAATAAATACGTTGAGTTTTTATATTATTTTTTAAATTTAAATATAAATTTTAAGATTTTTTTTTTATTCAAATACAAAATAAAATTTTTATTGTACACATTTAATTGAACAAGTATTTGTTAATAAAATGATAGGTTTTCTTCTAATTAAAAAATAAAATCAAACATTTTTATAGACTTTTACAAAATGCATAATTTAAATAAAAAATTGTTTCGAAATAATTAAAATAATATAATCAACATTTTTTATTAATTTATCCTATAAATCAATGTATTTGTATAATTCGCGTAGTACTTAAAAATATTCTCAATATAATTTTTGTCATTAGGAATTACACTTTACAAGTTTTATAAATTTATTATAAATTCAAACATTTTTAAAAATGAACCGATGATGCAACATTAAAAAAGGTTTTTTTAACCAATTGAATTTTATCAACCAAACTATTCTATTAATTTAAAATATAAAACACATTTTTCTATAATAATTAATCATTCAGAAATTTATATGGTTGTATGAATACAAGTAAATGTACTACAGCTGGTTGTACTGTGATGCGTATTCTTTCTTTTCTCTTTTTTGCTCTCCTCCGTGCAAACTACTATGTCATGTGTATTCTATCTCTCTTCACAAGTGCTTAACTTGTATTCTTTCTCTCCGTAGGACTAGTTATGCATACTTTCATTACGTAGGTTCTTTTGATATCGTTATGAGTTTTGTTAGCTCACAAGACCAATAAAAAAGACAAGTGTAATGTATCAGAATGGTTCTTATCTGATTGTTTCAAACCATAAACTTGGACGAACTGCGACTTATGCATCGCGAACTTTGACCAATCCCCTCGTTTTCTCTCTTCCATAACGAATTGAACCATAACCTCTATTCGATGTCCGTATAAAGCGTATTTTATTCTTGTATGCCCTGTGTAACGTCTTGATTTTTGCATGCGTTGCGATTTCAGTCAAAGTAATCACACGTAAATAAAAAATGTAAAATACGATACATACATCTTAGAGTTTTAAGTATCTATTGCCACTCAAGGTAAGTTTTTTGTAAATTTAGTATAAGAATGTATTATTAATTCGCTTTGTACATTATTAATTCTAAGTTAAATATAAGTGATTAGTTTCATTCACTGATTATATATAAAAACACCTCCATGCTTTTATATGGTTTAGATCTAAACTAGTTGTAATAGATGTAGATTAGTATATTATCTTATATACTGTTTTATTTTATATTATATTTTCTCATTCATGTTTATCTTATATTTTATTATAATTTAAAGAATAATATTATTAATATTATTTTTTTATTATTTTAATTTAGTTTACCGCATATAAATGTTAATTAATTTATTAACTTTTGTTCTAGTTAAATATAAAAACTTTGGCCTAGTCAAGAGTTAAATTTAGGCTGAAAAAAGGAAAAATAAAATAAGGATATAGCAAAAATCTTTATAATTTGAGTTCAATTCTAAGATATTAAAAATTAAAAATAATATTAATTGTACAATTTCAATATATTCCAACCATTTATATTTCTTATTTCTTTATTTTACATTATTGTTATGTATATAGTAGTAAATTAAATTATTTATAATAAAATTTATCATGACTTACAATACTCAAATTTTCAAAAATTAGATTATCGATGAAAAATTAACTAAAATAATAATTTTATACTTAATTATATTTGGTTTGTTATTGTTTTATTGTAAGGGAAGGCTTCTACGCATTTGTGTAATAAATTGTAACCCATAAATGTACTGCGCCATATTAATATCATGCAATTCCTGAAATGTAAAAAAATACAATATAAGATGGAGAGTGTTTTATTTTATAATCAATATTCCTCAAAGGCAATACTTTCAAATAAATTGCATCATATTGTAAAACAACATTGACTGTATGTGTATATAAATATATAATAAATAGAAACATTTTCATGGAATTTCAAAACTCAATATAGCGATTTCTCAAGCATACAGTGCTTTATTTATATTCACATTTATTAAACAATCATTGTATGTTGCACGTATTTATTTTAGCACATTACAGTTTTGTTATTGAAGATGAATTAAAATTTATAATAATTTGTTTTGTTATTTAAAATATAAATTTTTATAAATTCAATCTATTAAGTTCCAGAAACTTTTATTTGATTTTTTTTATAAAAGATTCATTTATTTTGTTTAACTTTTTAAGTGTTTAATTATTTATTGGAGGTATAAAATAAAAAAACATGCTATGAAATAAATTATTTTATTAAAAATTTCAATGTCTACTATCTACTTATGACAGAAAATTTATATATATTGACATTCATTGTTCAAACTTAAATAAAAATTGAAAATAACAATACATGATTTACTTTTACAGAATGTAGATAGATAATTCAAATATGTATATAGTTTCAATTGAAAATTTAATACAAGCTATTACATTTTATTGTTTACTGCATATAATTAACAAAAACATAACATAAATTAAGGTTATTGGAGGTATTATTATTTATATAATATAATTATTTAATATACTGTTTTTAAATAAAATAGATGTGAACTTTAATAATATACAATAAAAAAATGCTACTCAGCAAAATTTGTATAACCTTATTTTCTATGGTAACTTTACTAAGTGTTTTTATTTATATAAAATTTTTTACTACAATTTTTTATGGATTTATTATTTTTAAAAAAAACGTAATATAAAATTTAAAAAAAAAATGTATTATGATTAATAGATTTGCGTTGATATATGATTGTGTGAAGATATATTGATTAAATTTTTAAACGTATATAAAGATTTAAAATAGGAGTGTTCTAATAGTAATATACTAAATTACATATAATTTGCGCTATTTAAACTTCGCTCTTATCTTGCTTGAAAATAACGGTCAATTTTCAAACGGTCCTTTACAATAAAAATACATCAAATTCATAAGAATCTCTCATACATATACTTCTATTTATTTGAACAGCCTGAGCATGTTAAAAACATTTAAAATTTTGATTATTAATTTTTAAGTACGGCACTAATTACCGAAGAAATATGGCATGTAGATATATTATCAATAATGAGATGTCGATGAAATAGAAAAAGGCGGAATCCATAGACTGCGTCATGTCCGTCCGTAAAGTCAAAATTCATTTCAATTGGTTGTACAAATTATGCGATTGCCTGAATTATGTTATGATCGGACAACCGTTGCGCCGCCACTGCCTCTGACGTAGCTGATATACCTATATATGTACAGTTTTTTCTTTATATCGCCCTCTTTGTCACGCTCGTGTACTCTACACTGGTTTTCTATGTGTGTGGAGCCAGTGATGCCCGTCTCGCAGCCAGTGCGTGCTAAGAGTTTGTTACGCGCAAACTTGGAGAAGCCTTGCAGTAGTGGCTACCTACAAAGCAGAATGCCTAATATTAAAGTTTTTAGCGGGACATCGCATCCGGATCTCGCACAACGGATTGTAGATAGACTTGGCATTGATATTGGCAAGGTTGTCACAAAAAAATTCAGCAACCTTGAAACATGGTAATATAGTGTGTTTTACAGCAATTTCTTTTACTGTTTAACTTATTGCCTTCATTTCTAGTCTATTTCTATGTCGTACTTTCGTCTGAGGATTTATATCAGTTCCTGTTCGAGTTTTTTTTTCTTTCAATTTCATGGTAGCTGAACTCATATCGTAGATTATTTATCAATAGCGCGCACTCGGAACTTAGCACATTAAATACGCCATGTATTTATTCTCTGTCAATTTCTGTGACCACGTGTTCTAGCGCGGCAACAAGCCTTAGCTGCTGCAAATATTGAAATTATTGTCGATTGCATTTCTTTTCGCAAAAGTATTGATACGGTAGAATCAAAGTACTTAAAATCCATGCAACTTGAAACAAACTATAATACGATTATACCTTTGGAAACAATAATTTGTAATTGATTATTATACAAGTTATTTAGAAAATTTAGAGACCCATTATAAACAGCACACGTTTTGAGCAACTTTTTTCAAATTGAATTCACTTATTTATTTACTTTTCTATTTAATATAACGTTAACATAAATATTTAATATAATTGTAAATAAATTACACTGCTTTTTATTCGTGAATAGTATTTTATTGTTTAAAATTAAATAGCATTAACATTGCATTGTAATATGTAATATTTTTATAAATAAAATAAACAATAAAATATTAATCTCAGATAAAAAAAACTTTCATTTTTTTAAACACTGATCATAAATAAAGCAGATATTTATATGTAAAGGTATGTTGAATATTATGAATATATTTATAAATAATATTTTATAAATATATATAAAATAAAATAAGATAACATTTTTATAATTAATTTTGTTAATTTCATAAACCCAAATGGATTTCTTTATTGTATAATAAATTGATTTGTATTTATATTTATGCAAAAATTATGTTTTTAATAATTGTAATAAAATGATATGAAATACTTTAATGGATAATGTATTTATTATTTGCTTATTTAATTCAATTACTATAGGAAATTGACTTAATTAAATAAAAACCAATATAATATAATATAAAATAAACAAAATGATTTTAAAATGGAATTCAAAAGTCAAAGATTCTTTAATTTTATATTAATAAATATATTTATTACACAGTGTAGAAATTGGTGAGTCAGTTCGTGGAGAAGATGTCTATATTGTGCAAAGTGGTAGTGGTGAGGTTAATGATAATCTGATGGAATTATTGATTATGATCAATGCATGTAAGATTGCATCTGCTTCTCGTGTAACAGCTGTAATTCCTTGCTTTCCATATGCCCGTCAAGACAAAAAGGATAAGGTATAATTTTTCAATATTGCTTTATAAAAAATTGATTTATCAAAAATTTAAGATTTATAAATATTTATTAACATTTTTGTTATTTTATAATTAATTGTTATTGTATAATAAAATATTAAATAGATACAATTGGAAATGATGATAAAATAATTCATATTGTTTTATTAAGAATAATATTGCAAAAATTTAAAAAAAAAAATAAGTTTTATAAAAAGTATTGTAAGGTGATTACCAAAATACATATTTTAACATTTACAATTTGCAATAAATACATATATCTGTTATATTGCATTTAAGCTATAATATAAATGAACTAAAAGTATAATTTACATTAAATTTCTTGTAACAATCTAATTCAAATATTTTTTTAAATTGTTTTTTAAATATTTTAATCACATAATATGAAACTACTTGTTAGAAAAAAATTTATGTATATATTTTCACTGTTTTCAATTTAATTTAAAAATATGAATATATTAATAAATCATAATTGTAATTTCATTGGTAAATATAGAATAAATAAAATTTTTAAAATAATCCATAAGGAATAAAAATTTGCATACATCTTAAAGATATTCTAAAAATGATCATTTTGTTATATAAAACTTACCAATTAAAATATCTAGTCTTTTCAAATAGTATAAATTAAATAAAATGCAGAAGTTTATTCTATTTTTATCCAAATCCGAATATATTAATAATATAAATTTACTTTTTAATTTAAAATAGTAGTGTTAAACCTTATGTAATGCAAACCAATATATATGTTATTAAACATCCTTGAAATAATATTCATAGTCTATTAAACTGATTGTGTTTTTTTTTGTTAGATACTTGTATAAGTTGCCTATAATATTTTAAGATTCTTTTTCTTTATTTTGTATAAATTATAATCTTTTTAATAACAATTTATTTTTTCAGCATCTATCAAACTACACAGTATAAGTTTTTAAAGAAAGATATGATATATATTTTTAGTTACAGATAAATTTTTATGTTCTAAAAACTATAAGCTGATTTAAAATGATCTATTGCTTGCTGTAAAATTTTTATATTATTGATTTCTTCACAGGGAGGTGATGGTGGGGACAAGTCAGACTTATCTAAGAGTCAATTTGTCATGAAGTCAAACGAATGGAAATTCAGGGTAACTTATGGTGTTCCTTTTTTCTGCTATTTTGTCTTACTAGCTTTAGGTAGTAATAGGCATATGATCAAAAGTAAAATACATAAACTCATTGATATTAGAAGGCATATGCACATTTGAAAAGAAAACAAATTCTTATTATAATTATTGTAGTTTAATTAATATGAAGAAATGTACTCTATATTAAATTAATTTAATATTGAAAAGATATATATTTTTTAACAAAATAAAACTCTATTTTTATTGACATGATAAAATTGAATAATAAAATATCGTTTTAGATAAACCATTTGAAATTTGTTTTTATAAAATTTATTTTATGCATATGATATTACTATAAATAATTTTAAAATTAAATATAACAATACATATATAAACTCTAGGCAATATTGCTTTATGATAACATATAGGTTATCGCTTAGTGATAGCTCTCAATGTTTATGACAAGAATGATATATAATGACAGTTACGTGGGGTACCTTGTTAAGTATTAATAAATATAAGCTAATTTATTAAAAAATTTAACATTAATTTACATAATATCGAAAGATTTTGAAGTTAATTATTTAAAATATTTCATGATTTTTATAATTTTTTTTATTCCTTTTTGAATTTTATATTATTAAATTTATTTATAAATAAAATATCGCAGTATATAAGTAAAGTTTAATAAAATTATAAAAACTACAAAAAAACAGCAATCGGTACTTTCCAAACTTCATTCTATATTAAATACTTATATAGATATATTAGACATTTTAATAACTTGCATATGTGTTTTATTTAAAAAAATTTAATTAAATATTTAAACAAACTGAAATACTATTTATTAAGATATAAAATATATTTAAATAAAAGTCATAAGTAAATCAATTACTATGTTGTAAATAAATATTTTATTTTTAATTATAAATTTTTATTGCAAATTTATCTTTTATTTTCATTTTTTAGGAAAAGTTTGAATTTATATGAATTTGATACATTTGTATTCTTAATAACATAAAAATAAATTACATGTATCAATTTTCATCTACAAAAATTTTGAATTGCTCCATATTTTTAGGACTATGTACCTGACCTGTTGACAGTGAGTATAAAAAAAATTAACAGTGCACAGAGAAATTTTCGAGCAAAACATTTGCCATTATTATGATTATAATTAAATGACAAGTTTTAATTTTACTCTTATTAAATTTTTTCTTAATTTATCCATCTATTAATCATTGTTTAAATTTTTTATTGTTATTGGTATTATGGCTAGGACCAACAAAATAAATCTATATTATCTTAGTCCCTATTATATGTATTATTCAATATTATAATTTAATTTCATAAAATAAATGTCAACTTGTTTTTTAAATATATTTACTAAATAATAAATGAGTGGGCAAAATGTTAATATAATAGGATTGTTAGTTTTTTGATAAAAGCTTTTTCATTTTATTAAATGTGTTTATCATTGCTGAATTCATTACTAATTCTCACTACATAATTTAAAAACATCTATCCTAATCTATTTTTTATTAACTAAGGCAAATTATATATAATTTTGTAAACATATTGATATTTTATATAAATATAACTAATAATTGATTAAGATAAATTAGAAATACTAATGTATATTGGAATTTACCCTTAAAATAATTCTGAAATACATTTTTATTTTTTATGAACAGAAAGAACAATTGAAAATTTAATCAAATTAATTTAAATTGAAATAAGTCATACTAATTGAAAGTTATTTGATTGTAAGTAGAACTCAGTTTATAGTCAGTGCTTTTATAATGTATAATTGTTTATATTGTTATTTAATAAATATTTAAATAATTATTATTGTATATAAAATTTCTATTAAATAAGAGAGAATTAAAAGAGAAGTGATCTTCAAAAATAAAATTATTTAATGATAAACTAATGCTTGAACCAGAATTGACAGCTGTTTGTTCCTGATTTTATA
Source organism: Ceratosolen corneri (assembly GCA_030522565.1). Taxonomy (NCBI): domain Eukaryota; kingdom Metazoa; phylum Arthropoda; class Insecta; order Hymenoptera; family Agaonidae; genus Ceratosolen; species Ceratosolen corneri. The sequence continues at coordinate 20,610 of JAPYYT010001159.1, forward strand.
ACAATATTTGTCTTGTTTTTCTATGTCAGATTTTAATAAGGAAAAATTAATATAAATCAACTTTATGTATTATAGATCATTAAAATTATATAAATAATCAAGAATATTTACCAAAAAAATAGTACATCGTAGTATTTAATATATATTGATTGAAATACTCGTAAAAAACTATATTTCCTAAAAATTTGAAAATTGGATTTTTAATCTGCTATCTTTTACATACATTAAATAAGTCACATTGTTTGTATATATTTTTTTTATATTAAAAATTTATTATATTTATATTTACTTTAAACAAATTTTGTTACTGTTGATGGATTAAGATAATTATTATAATAACATACATTTATTAAATTAGATTTGTACATTTTAAAAATTTTTATTTACATACTAAATATAATTTTTTTTTTATTTTAGTAGTTCATATATTTTTTTTAATGAAAAGAATATTATGTTGAGTAAATTATATGTTAAAATAAGAATGATGCTTTTTCATTTGATCATTTCATATTCTTTAAATATTAATTTTTATAGAATTATATTGATTTGTTGAGTCCTATAAAGTGTAACAGTAGTACATTTACAACTCCTTTTTTTATAAAATGTCTTTTCATAAATGTTCTTTTATAAAAGGACATTATATTCATACTTTGATCCCTCCAAAACAAGTTTCTTAAATTATTATTTTTATTCATACATTATTAATATGGTTATATAAATGAATTACAAGGAAAATAAATATGTACAGTTTATACTCCTTTATACTTTGATTATATCCATGTCTTAATATCGGTTAGTTTAATTTCTTTTAATATTTTTTTCTCTACTTTTTAGTATAAAAATGAATTAGGAAATTTTTCAGATTACAGGAAATGTTCAGTTGCAAATGAACTTCAAGGACTCTCGTACTTATTAACAGAACGTACTGTCATTTGTTTACGAACGTGTTATGTTTTACAGAGTCGAGCACCCATTTCTGCCAAGTTAGTAGCAAACATGTTATCGGTTGCTGGGGCTGATCATATTATAACCATGGATCTACATGCTAGTCAAATACAAGGGTTTTTTGATATCCCTGTGGACAATCTGTTCGCCGAACCGGCCGTCCTCAAATGGATTAAGGAGAATATTCCTGAATGGAGGAATAGTACTATAGTATCACCGGACGCTGGCGGTGCGAAAAGGTGAAATTTATCAAATACCTATAAAATGCGAATAGAGTATTGAAAGCTATAAATTAAAAATGTTTTTAATTAATTAAAGTATGGCTCTAATTAAAAAATATATACAGACTATAAATTCATTCAATAATTATAAAAATGTAAAATAAATAAGTACTTTTAAAGTAAAGAATTTATTAAAATAGTAACAACAAAAATAACAACGATCCATCACATGAGAAAATATTGGAAGAATCTTGGAATATGCACGCTCGGAGTCCTAGTTGTTCATGCCCTTACATCCAGACAGGAATTTAATAAATGTAAAGGCAAATCTGGAGTTCAACTCCGAGAAAAAATCCTTCAAATACTTTATTGCTTTATCACACTAATGGGCCCTTCAGACCCGAGGATTAGGCGATGAAGAAAATTATCGTAAGTGCATGTATCCAATTTTTCCTTTATTTTATTGTGTTGCAACAGTTATAAATGCAGTGATGTAAGACAATTTTTAATTGATCAAATATTTAATAGCTTATATATTAAGTAATTTAATTTTTTTCTTTAATTTTATAATAAACATTTATTTTGTTTATTTTTCTTCTAATTAAATTATAAAAAATTATTCATTTTAATTTATTTATTTGATATAATTTTCTATGCTTATTTTACTTAATATTAATGCGATACATTATGAAAAAAAATTTTAATTCAGTACAGTATATTTAATATTTTAATTAAATGATGTAAATAATTAAAAAAATAAATATTTCGATTTTTAATTTAAAAAAATCTTATCATCATAACAAGTTATATTTACAATGTTTATCTGTAGATAATAAAAGCAAATATAAAGTAAGAATTATAATAATTAATATAGATTTAATATAAGATTTTAAAATCGCAAAGATAATTTTTACAAATTTGATTTATAGTTTTTATTATATAATAATTTATTATTATTCACGAATATACAAATGTTAATATACATAATTTTTATTTAAAAAATAAAAATTCAATATGTATTATTATATACGTATTCATTTCATATTTAATTTATTAACAAAATTACATGCAAAAATTACAAAGACTCGTAACAAAAATCAAAGCTAATAAATTAGATGACAAATTATTGGATAAATTGTAAAATAATTTTGATCTCGATAAAATCGTAAAGTTTTAAAAAGTTAAAATATTGAACATTTCTTTTACAGAGTAACATCGATAGCAGATCGATTAAACGTAGATTTCGCCCTTATCCATAAGGAGAGGAAGAAAGCAAATGAAGTAGCTAGTATGGTACTTGTAGGCGATGTTAAAGATCGAGTTGCAATCCTTGTTGACGACATGGCTGATACTTGCGGTACAATCTGCCATGCCGCAGATAAACTTGTGGAGGCTGGTGCTACAAAAGTTTATGCAATCTTAACACATGGCATCTTTAGTGGTCCAGCTATTGCACGAATTAATAATGCATGTTTTGAAGCAGTTGTTGTTACTAATACCATTCCTCAGGATGCACACATGAAAGACTGTTCAAAAATTCAGGTACTATAATCAGCTTTTCTATATTATATTTTAAATAATTTATTAATTTATTTTTAATAATTTTTAAATTTTACTTTAAATATTTTATTTTTGTACGTTTATAAGTAAATAATGATTCTTAAAATTCTATAATTCTTAATATTTAAAGTTTAATATTTTACCTATTTCATTGAAATTTAAAATAAAATACATATTTCAAAATTAATTATAAAAAGTTTAGAATAAAATAAAATATTTTCAATTAATATGAAATTTCGTTAAAAAAACTAGTTACATTAGTAATATATGTTCATTTATTAATTAGATTGTGTCATAATTTGGAAAAGTATTTCCATTAATAACATTAATAATTTTTTCAATATTTTTTACTTAATTGACATCTTAATTATAAAACAAATATATTTAATTATTATTACTTGCACTTATGTTACTTTCTTTGTTTTTACAGTGCATTGATGTCTCAATGATGTTTGCTGAAGCAGTTAGGAGAACTCACAATGGAGAATCTGTGTCATATTTATTTTCAAATGTACCATATTAAAAGATGCGCAAGTTTTTTAAATATAAATGTTTCAAGGAGATTTATAATACTTTAATAATTGACTGCTATTATTTAATGTCAAGATTAAAAGAATGAAAATGATTTTGAGATATAGATAGAAAAATTTCTCAGTGACTTTTTTCGTTAAAAAATTCTATTAATTCTAAAATTCAAAACAAACCAAACAGTTTTATAAAAGTTATTGGTAAATATTTTTCAAAACTTTCTTTCTTATACCTTGAAATATATAAATTAAATGCAAGTTGTACTATTAGTTCCTTGTACACTATATTATCTGTAGTTACAAACCCATTTCTTTTAAATATATGTCAAATATTACGCATCTTTTGGAATGAATGATATACGCAATATAAGTGTATATTTTCAAACATTAATAACAGTGTTTTGTTATTAAGCAATTTCATATATTTTAATTTGCATTTAAAATCAATATAAATTGATGTATTCAAATTTTATTTTATTCAAAATGAAACAATAATTAAATGTTTAATTTTTATTATTATGAATTTTTAATTTAAAGTGGATAATTAATTTAAGATATTACTTTGATATACTTAATATAAAACAAAACAAAAAAATTTTAAATATAAATTTTTTTTAATACTATTAGAATTCTAGAAATATCTACATATTTCTACAATGTTATGAATGCTTTTTAATATATTGTAAATATAAATATTAAATAATTTACTTTATTAAAAAACGAAAAAATAAATGTTTCAATTAAAAATTATTTATAATTTCATTATTCAAGTAATTAAATAAAATAGAATCAATATTTTGTCTTAAAATTTTTTTAATACAAGAAATTTAAATAAGTAAAAATATTATAATCTTTTATTCTAAACTTATTATATTATTTATTTAAAGAAAAATTAATGAGAATTGAATATAATTCAATTTCTTAATGTTATATTAAATATTTTATTTATATGAGTGATATTTAAAATAATTTTGTTTTCAATAAATAAAATATATTAAAAAAACTAAATATTTAAATTAATTACTAGAAATTTTATTGATATTCTTAAAAATCGAATATGTCATATTAAACAAACTTTTACTAAATAAAAGCGATCTTTGTTTTAGTATTTATTTAGTTTACATTTTATGCTTGTATTTGGAAGTTAATTTGTTTATTGATTTAATATTTATTGACCTTACTCTGTTGTATTCATATTCATTTCAAAGCTATTATTCTACTTTTATTCTTGAAGCTTGAACAAATGTAATTTAATCAATTACTAACTTATATTTTTTCTGTATCTGCTGGCAGTGTCACGTCAAAAACTACTGGAGGATTGCTTGGTAAGTAATTTAAATCACACGTGGAAGCATTTATAAATATTATTTTACCATCTGATGTCATACCATATCCTAATATAAATATTAACATCATTAATCAAATATAATACCTTTTAATTCAACTCTAAAATATTAAACTTATTAATTATTAAAAATATAATATAATTTAAAAATTAGTATTTAAATATTTTGTAATATTTTTTAAATAATTTCATATAATAACTCATGAATGTTTATTTTTATATTAATATATTAAATAAAATATTACAATACCTTCATGGATGTGTCCAAATACATGATACTTGGGTTTTACACGATTTTGAACAGTATTCAAAAGTTCCACACAACCAGCTCTAACTCCATTACAGCAAAGATCACCATGCCCTATAGGAGGTGTATGTGTAACAAGTATATCTGTATCATCTGGAATCATATCCCACTTAGATAAGCATGGCCCTCCACGTGGTATATTAAATGCCCACTTACAGAATTCTGGTTGCCTACATAAGAGATTCATTATTATACATGCATATATAATAAACTATTAAGCTGGAACTATGAACCAAATTTTTTATCTTACGTAATATAAATTTTATAATTTTCATCTGAATTATTATATTTGGTGAGTAATAAATTTATATAAAATTAATGTAACACTCAACATACCAAGGTGTACCATAAATTTTAATACCAGAAATAATAATTTCTGTATCTTCCAGATAAGTACAATTTGTTAATTTATCCTTTATATTATGTATTTGTATGGCTTCGTCCAAAACATCTTTTGATATTCCTAAAGTTGGTATACTATCAAATATACTGGTACCAGTAATCATATGCCAATTTCTATTCTGATGATTAAAAAATGGATGTGTAAATGTAGGATCAAAACTAAGTTCATGATTTCCAGCAATTACTATCTTATATTTGTGAGGAAGATTGCCTAAAAATTAAAAAAAATGTATATATTAATTTTCTTTAAATGATTGTTTAATTAAATTTTTTTAATAATTTATGTTAACATAAAATATACTTTAAAATTTTAATAATATTCTAAATATACAAATAAAAAGATATCTTTATATATAATTAAAATTTAAAATAGATTTTGAATATATATAAATAATTAATATCATTGAATATATTATTTATATTTATTATAAATAAAGTTTAGTAAAAAAAAGTTAATTCAAAATTTTATCTTAAACAAAGATCTCACATACCAATCCAATTATTAAAATCTATAACTTCTTGAAGACTTCCACATTTAGTAAAATCTCCAGCATGTATGAAAACATCTCCATTGGGAATTCTAAATTTTATATACTGTATCATTGAATGTGTATCACTCATACAAACAACCCGCAACTAAATTAAATATGAAAGGTAAAAACATTGGGAATTAATATAATGCACTTAATATAAAATATATTTTTTAAAGCATAAAATAATTACTTGGTTCTAATCAATTTAATTACAAAGCCAATTACTATATTTAGATTTTATATACTTTGATAAAGTTTAATTTAAAAATATTAAAATCTATTAAAATTTAAATAGTTTTTATATATTAACTGATTATATTAATTATTACATATTCAAATGAAACATAAGAAATCAATTACAAAATTTGGTGTTAAAAGGCATTCTTACATTTTGTAAAATGTCCAAAATCTAAAAATACAATATTATTCTTATAAATATGTACCTTATTTTTTGGGATTTCATTTGTTGGTGTTTTTGCATTTATTTTAATAACTCTTTGTTGCTGTGAAAGTTGTTGCCAAGCACCAGTTGGATCATTTGTTAATGGATGAACTGTAATCTTCATGATTTCATAATAATGATAAAATATATGTACGATTGTTTCATAAAAATAACAGTAAAAAAATAGATACAACATTTAAAAATTAATTTCAAGATAATTTATATTTTCTAAAAACACTTGTATTTAATTTTATGTAAAATTTATATAAAATCAATTATTAAAAAAATAAAATATTAAAGTTAATATTATTGTTCACAAAATTCATATATTCTACAATTATTTAAAAAATCCATATAATAGTTTTGATCTATATTACTATTACAAAAAACTGAAGTACAAGGATAAATATAAAATACTAGGAACTTGAATTAATGATATTACGACGATAGTTCAACTAAATTTTATAACCTTTGAACGAATTAGCCATAGAACGATACGTAATCATTATTGATGAATTAATGACATGAGATACTCTTCTATATAATCATATAATACCGAATAGCTTTGAAGTGCATTGTGCAAGTCATTACGATCGGTTATTAAAATCACTTATTCAATGATATTTGATAGCTTTCTAAATTTTCGTTTTAATTCAATTAAAAGCTTTACAAGCAAAAATATGTTCTACAAGGTAATAGAATATTTTATTTAAATTATTACAATAAATATTCAAACTAAAAATTATTGATTATTGATAAAAATAAAATTGAACTGATTTAGATTGTTAATCTGTTGCGACTTCAAAATTCTACTAAATTCTTTTCCACAAGTATAGTGTATAAAAATTATAATTTTCGTAAGTATTTGAATATTATTTTTTATACATATCGTACAAAAATTTTAAATTTTTAAAAGTTTTATAAAATCTTATTAGAAATTATGCAATTGTGTAAAAATAAAAATATATTATTTATTATAGTATTGTTTGTTTTGTTAGATAAGACCTAAAAATAAAAGAAAACTTATAATAAATTTAGTTAAAACTAAATTATTTTTCGACAATTGACTTAATAATATTATTTTGTCTTAAAATTAATCAGTTTTATGTATAACATATTTGAATAAATAAGAAACAAAAATTATAAGTGTAAGGAAATAAATATTTTAATTTGATTTATTTATTTTCAAGGAATTCATTATTGTTAATAATTAATTATTGTTATATTACTAATTTATTATTTTATTTATTTTAGTTATTAATTATTACATAAAAAAATGTTTTTAGTACAAATATGTAGGATTTATAGAATTAAACAAATGTACTTAATTTTAGACTTAATTTTAATAAAAAATTTAATTTATAATTTTACTTTATAATTTAGGATTAAATGATACTCAGAAAGAAATGCATGAAATCGCACAAAAGTTCACTAGAGAAGAAATCATACCAGTAGCAGCTGAGTATGACCGCACTGGAAATTATCCCTGGGATATTATTAAAAAAGCTTGGGCTTTAGGACTTTTAAATCACCATATTCCTCAAACTTATGGTATGTATTAATATTATACTTGAAAATTTCAATATTTTATTTGAATAATAAATTAATAACCCTTGTTTATATAAAGGTGGTCTTGAGTTTGGTATTTTTGATGGTTGTGTTGTAAGTGAAGCTATTGCTTATGGTTGCACAGGGATTAAAACTGCTTTAGAAGCATCAGGACTTGCAGTATTTATACTTTTTTTGTTTTTATTTGCATAAATTTGTTTATTATTAAAGTCAAAAATTGAAAATATTTTCTTATTTTATAGCAAACACCTATTATTTTAGCTGGAAATAAAGAACAGCAAAAAAAGTATCTTGGAAGATTAATTGAAGAACCATTAGTAGCAGTTAATATTCAATAATTAAAAATTTCTAATTAAATTTCTAGTTGATAATACATTCAAATTGTTTTATTTTTGAAACGCTAGGCATACTGTGTTACGGAACCAGGTGCAGGATCTGATGTAGCTGGTATAAAAACCAAGGCAGTAAAAAAAGGAAAAGAATGGATCATTAATGGAACAAAAATGTGGATTACTAATGGAGGAGTTGCAAATTGGTACTTTGTTTTAACTAGAACAAATTCAGATCCAAATGTTCCAGCAAGTAAAGCTTTTACAGCATTTATTATTGATCGTGATAGTGAAGGTTTAACTCCTGGGCGTAAAGTAAGCATAAAGTTTTGAAACTTTTTATTCACAAATGTAAAGTTTTACATTTCTTGTTTAAAATCGTTAAAATAAAATATGCTTATATATAGTTATTACATTTACATTAAAAAATTTTAATTTATCACATAATTTATTATATAATTATATAATTTTAAATAATTTTCTATTACAGAAGAACCCTACTAATTTTATTTTTTAATTTAAGAGTATAATACATATTTTAAGTCTTAAAAAAAAATGTATTTGAAAAATTAGAACTTAATAATCTTAAAATTCAAAATATTTTAATTTAATTTTGAAAATTTTGCACTATTATTTGTTTTAAAAATTAATTTAATGTAATTTCATATAAAACTTAATAGTTATGTACATTAACAAAAAGTTTTAATAATTATTTTATGTTGATTACAACAAATTTGTAGGAAATAAATATGGGTCAAAGAGCATCAGATACTCGTATGGTTACTTTTGAAGATGTTAGAGTTCCAGAAGAAAACGTATTACTTGGAGAAGGTGCTGGATTTAAAATAGCTATGGGGACTTTTGATAAGACGAGACCTGCAGTAAAACAAATTATTTATATTCTATTAATAAATTCGATTATTTCATTAATATTTTAATTATTAATTATTTTGAAAAGCATATAGCATAAAACACTACATATTAAATTGTTTATATAATTAATTATTATTCTATCATTGATATCATACGATTAAAACAAATATTTTATTTGAAATTTAATTTTTATTTTTAATTACATTTTAATATTTGTTTAAACATAAGATTGTGGCACTTTAATAAAACACAAAAATTGATTTTATAAATAAAATAGAACCAAATTCATCAATATTTATATTTAAATAAATATAAATTTGAAAAACTTCTATTAAAGGTTGCTTGTGGTGCTGTTGGTTTGGCTCAAAGAGCCTTAGATGAAGCAACAAAATATGCATTAGAACGTAAAACATTTGATAAACCCATTGCTGATCATCAAGCAGTAGCATTCTTGCTTGCAGATATGGCAATTGGTATTGAAACTGCAAGATTGGCCTGGATGAAATCTGCATGGGCAGTTGACAACAATGATCCAAGTGGATCAATGCTTGCCAGTATTGCAAAATGTTATGGTGCAGATGTTGCAAATAAATGTGCAACTAATGCTGTTCAGGTAATAAATAATATTCTTAAAATATAAAAGAAATTAATCAAAAAGATTATAATTAATTACAAAATACATTAATAAATTATAAAAAAATCTTTTTAATAATATAGGCATTGAATAATGCTTCTATTACAAAATTTTTTATTAATGTTTAAAAATTAATTTTTATAGATTTTTGGTGGCGCTGGTTTTAATACTGAATATCCAGTAGAAAAATTAATGAGAGATGCTAAAATATATCAGATCTATGAGGGTACAGCACAAATTCAAAGACTTATTATATCCCGACATCTTTTCGCTAAAACTAAACAAGCAAAAAGTTAATGGATTATATTTAAATGATTTAAATTATTTATGCTATTTAACATAAAAAATAATGGAGGTTGTTATCAAAATATAAATACAACTGCAATAACTAATATATATGTGCATTATATAGTTTTTTAAAATACTTTTTTTAATTAATTAAAGAATTAGATATAATATTAGAAAATTATTTTAAACTATATAAAATTTTTCTATTTTATATAAATGCATTTGTATATACTGTTATTGTTAATTGTATAGATATTCAAAAAAAACCTTTATGATAAAACTAATTATTTTAAAAAGGATTATAAGAATAATAAAATTTTATATCTATTTTTATTTTATTTCATATCTTTTTAATCAGTGAGTTACAAGTAAAATTTGCGAAATAAATAATTTTGTGTGTGTGTGTGTGTGTGTGTGTGTGTGTCATCTAATATTTTTCATTAAATATTTTAAAATATAAAATCTAAGTAAATGTGACCACATAAGTCATTATGTTTAAAATAAAATAACATTTTTATTTATTTATTTTATGTAATAAGTTTAAACATATATTACTCAAATTTTTTAATGCATGAAATTACAAATATAGTTTTAATTTATAAATTTATAGGTATTAATTTATTTACTAATATTAAGTATTGTTTTTAAATTAATTATAAAACTTACTATAAATTCCTAAATAAAGATAGATAATTAAACTTTGAAACACTCGTGTTATTAAATCAGTAAATTGAACGTTTTATTTATTTAGATTTTTACCAAAAAACTGGATTGTATTTTTTTTCAAACTATATATAATAATGCGTTAACTTCAGTCAACGATTAAATAATCTTTTCATAATTAGAATTATAAATACAGTTTATTTCATGCTGTGTAGTTAATTTTATAAATCTAGAGAAATCAGAATAAAATAAAACTGATGAAAAAAACTAAGGAGAAACAACCGATAAAGTTTACTACTTAGTTGATGCTGTATCTTTACTAAAGAAACAAATCACCTCTTGTTTTTGTTACTACACTTTATACTGAGTTTTTATAAACCTTTTGATTATTGATTATTAAATAAATTATCCAATTATATTATCTAATTTAGAAATAATTTATTTTCTATCTACTGGATATTAAATATAGTACAGAATATTATAAAATTAGATTATTATAAATAAAATTAGAATATATAAAATTAGAATATTATAAATACAGAATATTTTAAATACTATAAAATTAAATTAATATTAAAAATATAATTATAAATTAAATCATTTGATAGTAATAAATAAATTATTAAATATTTTATTAAAATAAAATATTTTTATAAAAAATAAAAAATTAATTAATTAATAAAATCAAGAATAATATAGTATTAATAATTTAATAGTATTTTAGATTTATTTAATCAATGCTTTTATTTATTTCTGGATATATAAAATATATATAAAATATTCATCTTTATTTTAATTTTTTCAGTTACTGATTCATAAATAAAATAATTTAATCCATAAAATTTTCGAAATATTCGCTAAGAATTATTTAACAGACGGTGCTTTTAATGTTCATTATTATTTACATACAATAATGTGATACTATAAATACATATAATTATATATTAAATATTAAAAATTAATAATAATAATAATAATAATAATAAATAGTATAGAATCATTAGAAATTATTTTACTACTTTATATTTCAAGATTTTTTTATAATACAGAAATTACTTTTGTTGTAATTCAAAATATCTAATTGCAAACAATATTTAAAATTTTGCAGATTCTGTTAAGTTGCTTTTCGATCTATTTTTTTTACTTGAATTTTTCTTTTTTACTACACGAAAATTACAAATACCAAAACTACAAATACAAAAATTAATAAACATTAAACTCTGACTACACAAATTGAAAATCTTATATGGAATTTGAATAATTTTTGCACCGTTGTAAGTTCAAAAATATATCAAATATCTGTTTAATCTAAAATATTAATTTTTTTTTACTTAGCTCATGTTTTCAACTAACTACATCTAGCGAAACAGTGTTTCTGTTTATTGCACATGCTAAAAAGATTGATTTCAAATTTTATATTTCATTTGGAATTTGTGCTTTGTACATATATAAGTTGGAAAAAGAATCTTATTTGTTATATAATGTTTAAAAAAGTAAATATAAAAACATTAAATTATTTCTGTAAATAATATTAATTTTTATATTTATAATATTAATCATAATATTAAAAATTATGATTATAAATTATTTAATTAAAAATAAAAATATAAATATTTTTTGAAAATATAATTTTATTTAAGTCAAAATGTACCATACATTTTTAATATATTAATTCATATTAATATTTTCATATAAAATAAAATAATAAATAAATTATTTGAAATTTGATCTTATTTTGAAAAAATATTAGTATATTATATATACATATACAAAATACATATGCATATAAAATATAGTTTTGTCGAAATATGTTTTTTTTATTGGAAATAGACAAATCTATAAAAATGTAAATTCTAGATGTAAAATATAGATAATTATTTAAATTTTTTATTTTGTGTTAAATGTATATTTTTAGCGCTATTTTAAATTTAAACATTTATTTTATTAAAGATTTCGTCAATTAATTCTACATCGTAGATAATGAATTTTAACCTTTATTTTATGCATCAGAACAAAAAATTGTTTAATTCACTGTAGAGCATAATCATTGCAAGTAAAGAGTGTACGGATTGGAAACATGCGTAATGGTTGGATGCGTACGGATTGGAAACATGCGTAATGAAGAGCCAAATTTATTGGGCCTCAACTATATATGCAAGAGGTAATTTAATATATATATAGGTAACTGTAATGTTTCGGATTTCATATGACATTTAAAAAGTAAGAATGTAACGGAGCTACATTATTTTTGCAAAAAAAAATGTTTTTATCTTTGTCAATTTATTATAATATAAAATATTATAATTAAAATTTAATTGATCACAAACAAAAACAAAACCATATTAATATAGGAATAATACAAATTTATACGTAAAACCAGTAAGTATATTTAAATACGATATAGATTCAAATAAAAAATGTAGAATAAATGCATCCCTTTAAAATATCAAATGGAATGTAAAATCTAAACAACAAGAAAAATTTTTTAATTAATTTTCAGCTATAGAAAAAAATATATATTTTATACTTTTAATTTTATTATATTAGTGTATATGCTCTTATAGGGAATAATTTATATAAAACTTGCATTTATAAGTTTTATGTTGTAATTTACTTTTTAAAAACATTCTTAAAATTATTATTTTTACATATTTTAAATAAAATATTTTTAATTAATTAGTGTATCATTACGATTAGTGCATATCTAAATATTCTTTATAATCTCATTAAAATCATATACGTCTGAAAGAGATAATAATCTATATCATTTCTTTTGAATAGGCATTTAAGTAGGTATTACCTGCTATTGTAGAGTACGCTGTAAATCTACGAAAAAAATATCAATAACCAAGAACAATCAGAGAAACCCATAAATAAACTGTTCCTGTATCACATAGGTATACTAAACTTTTTTTTTTATCTACAAATAATATATGTACGATAGATTTTTATTTCCACTTTTCATTGGATAGTCTCCTGAAAAAATGATCATGTAACAGGTCCGAAACAAGCTCGCGCATATGAAATAATTCATGTCTGTTAAACTATCAATTATATTAATAAATATTACTAAATACAATTATACAGAAAAATAAGGATAAATTAAAATTTTTTTATTTTAAAATGAAAATGCTAAAAGGTAATTAATAGTATTATGAAAATGAAAATTTGTAATATATAAAATAATTTATTAAATACATACACTTAAAAAAAATATTTAAATTTAATTAACAATAATTTAACAAAAAATATATAATATAAATTTATTTAATAATAAAATAAAATAATTTAATGCGTGTTTAATATCATATAAGAAATAAACATAAAAATAAACAAATAATAAACAAAAATTTAATAAAAATGTTTGTTGAATGAAATGTTCAAAATAATTTATTTTATAACTTTTAAATTAAATTTTTAGTTTCAAATAATATAGTATGAATTAAATACTATATTTCAATGTATTATATATAATAATGAATTTTTTTACTAGTTACAAGCATATTTTAAGGCATATATGAAATATTGAATACATTAAAGAAATAGAAAAATTAATTTTTATAATAATAGTTTTAAATATTTAAAAAGTTTCTTAAGAGTATGATTAAGAGTGTTGAAAGCACGCATTTATATTGTGCAATTTTTGCATAACATTATATAGTTCGTAATGTAATATTCTTTAAATAATATAACTATTGAAGTTATATTATTAATATATTACTACTAGAGTTTATTACATTATTTCATAAATATTTTTTAAAACAAATTTTAAATAATTAATAACACTGATCAATTGAATATGCATATATAATTAAGTATAGATTTTATAAAATATTTTTGTTGAGCTTTTCAACAAAAAAGAAAAAATTCATGCCAAACAATTACATAAATTTAGCTGAAATATAAATTACACAGTTTAACAATTTATTTTAAGTCAGATTTAACGGTATAATTAAAGTATATTAATTTTCTGAATGATTATAATTACAATTATAGATATCTACGTGACTATATTAATACAGAAAATTTGTTATTGAAAAATACTGCACATTTCTACGTGTTCAGATATCAAATGAAATTGTTTATTTACATGTGTTGAATTATGCAATTGCAAATCCGTGTACACGGGGGTACAGGTATGGAAACATTTTATATGAGAAAGCGATCCCATAACTGGCCCGTCTCACATAGTGTTGTGTCACCTAACGCGGCTTGACCTACTTTAACTGACTCGGCCAATGGAAAATTAATTTTTTTCTTCAACTTATCTTTTCATTTTCACATTATTTCATCTGCTAAGATATCAATTTTAAAATGGTTTTTAAATTTGTCTAAAAATATATAAGATTTAAAAATTCCTTCTACAATCGAATTATATAGAAGTTTCTATAAAGTGTTTAAAAATATAGAACTAATGTTAAACTTAAACAAATATACTAATGGCTAAATATATACAAATATGTCTTTTTTGTTTATGCATTTTTTTATTTGTGTTTCACATGGATGTGTTTTTTTTATTATTAATTATCACATTATACGACATAAATATCATTAGTATATATAGTATAGTTATTAAAATAATATATACGTATATATTATTTAATGTAAAATAATGTATAATTATAATTCTTATGTAAATAAATGTTGAAATTGGTACTAATTGTATGCTACCACCTATCATATTTATGTTTTTAAATTTTCGAACCTTTTTACAATGTTTTCAAAAAATATAACTTTTGATCTCATAGATATTTAAATATAAATAAATAATAAGAAATAAGTACAGTATTAAATATAAATTAATAATATCAATTATTTTATAATGTATAATATTATGCACATAGTGTATCATAAATTTTTTTAATTTTCAATAGTTAATTTTTATTTACAAAAGAAAACATTTTTTAATGATATTTGAAGTATCTTAATATTAAAATAATATAAATATAATTTTATGATATTTATTTTCAATTAATTTATTCTACATTTGTTATTAATTAATTTTAATAATTATGTTTTACATTAATCATAAATGCTAAATATATAAATTATATAATTTAACAACTCGATTGATTATTAATAATGTAAATTATATAATTTTTTATTTAATTATTATATTATTAAAAATTTAAACCCTTCTGTAAATAAAATATTAGAAATCGATAAATTCAATTTTATATGAAAAATTTTAAATTTATTATTTACAAACCGTTAAAAAGTAGAACAATTAGATATATTAAGTAACATATATAATCATTATATAATTCATCAAGTTATTTTTCTTTTTGATAATTGTTTGACATAGTATTTTGTTTTAATTTCAGAATATTTTTTTATATTGAATTTTAGGTCTAAAGTATAAAATTATGAATTTTATTATATATCCTATTTT
Source organism: Ceratosolen corneri (assembly GCA_030522565.1). Classification (NCBI taxonomy): domain Eukaryota; kingdom Metazoa; phylum Arthropoda; class Insecta; order Hymenoptera; family Agaonidae; genus Ceratosolen; species Ceratosolen corneri. The sequence continues at coordinate 36,640 of JAPYYT010001159.1, forward strand.
ATTCATTTAGTATATTTAGTACAATTAGCCTACTATATTTATATTATTTTAATGTATACGAATTAAGTGTATACATCTTGATTATTTATACAGACTTTGTATATACTTACTAAATATTCAAGCCTACTTAAAAAATCTACTAGAAATTGAGAAATAGATTATTGATCGAATTTCATAACAAATCAAATTTATTAGTTTTATAATACTGAAACAATCCTTTTATATATTTTTTTAAAATAAATATTTCGATATATACAACTAAATATTAAGAAAATATCTTTTTCTGCTTGTTAAACATGCAATTACATGAAGAATATTTTGTAATAATTGACATTAAGATTGAATTTTTTTCTTTCATATTCTGTACATGTATATATCAATTTACAATCTTTTATACAGAGTTAGAATAGCGAAACGACAACCTCTAGAATTTTTAAATATACATGAAGTTTTTACAATAGCATTCTTGAATTTATTATAAATATTAAATAACACACAGTTTTTTCATATATTAATTATTATAACATTCATTTAAAACATTTAAATTAGTTTTTAATTAAAATACAATTTAATGTTTTATAAAGAAAATGAACATTTAATACTATTATATTATTTTAAGTAAAAATTATATTCTCACATCTATTTAAATTATAAATATAAAAAATATAATAATTGTACGCAGTCTAAAATTTTTTCAGCGCCTCAGAAATTAAGTAAATTGAGTCATTTGTACAATAATTATATCATTATAACTTCGATATCATCTTCAGTAATGCAATATTTTAATTTTTAATAAATAGATAGAATCTATAATTAAAATTGTTTACCAATGATACATGTAGTTTTTCTAACGAGACTTATGTAATATCTTTATGAATTTCGAAAAAATATATATAATTATTACAATATTCATTATTCTTAATCTTCGAAATAAATAAATCTTGGAAATAAAATTAAAAAACTATTAATTCACAAAAATATTTTATAAATTGTTTATAAATTAATTATATTTGAGAAAGTTAAATAATTTTTATAATAAATTATCATGGTATTGATTAAAATATAATTAACATATTTTGAAAATAAATAAATATTAAATAATCAATACATAAATAAATAATTATAAAATATAAATAACAAATAATTGTAAAATTTAATTATTACATCTGATAATAGTAAATTAATGTATTTTTTAAATAAATAGACTTAAAAATAAAATTAAATAAATAAAATAAATTTATGTATAAAATTATTTTTTAAATTAATTTTTTAATACCTTTATTTAATATAATAGTTATGCAAATAGATTCTTAAAAAATTAATGTTCCTTAAATAAAATTGATAAAGTTAAATTATAGCATAGCATAATAATGAAATAATGAAATATAAATATTGAAGGTTTGGTAAATCGTATGACGATTATGGCAAGCCAATCACATTATATATATATATATATATATATATATATATATATATATATATATATGCATACACACACACACACATATATATATATATAACAACTTAATAAAGGTTGTATATTTATATTCAATATATTTAAGTGAAAATTTAAATTATATAATTAATTACGCAAAATATGCTCATAGTAACTATTACATATAATTTTATGCTTGTGTATTCATGTTAAATTGGCCATGAGTCTTTTACCCTTATAATCTATAACAGTTTAAAACATGACAATCTTAATATCCAAAAGTAACAATCGTAATAGATTTATTTACGTAAAGATTTGACAACATTTTAATTAAAATACAGATTTTAGAACAATTGATAAACAATGCAGAATAACACACGTAAGAATAGTAAAAATTAAAATTACAATAAATAGAATACATAGTTTAAGACGTACTCAATTAATGATAAGCAAAAAAGAATAACGTATTAAAGAAAATATCAAAATCTTTTAAAATAATTATTCTAAAATTTAAAAGAATTTAATATATCAAAATATATTTTGAAAATTTAAAGACATGAATAATTTCTAAGTTTTGTTAATTTTTTTATAATGTATATAATAAAAAATGCAGACAGAAGCCACTATGAAATTAAACAGTAAAGAGTTATACATAATTCTATTAATTAAATCATGCTTATATTATTGTAAGGCTTTAATTAATAACTAATGAACCAAATATTTCTTATAATCATAAATAAATCACAAAATCGATTTTGATTTTTAATATTTAAAACATTTAATTCAAAATGAATCCTAAGATTAATACAAAGTATTATATTTCATATTAAACTTCAAACTTGAATGAATTAAGTTAATGTAATTTAATATAATATTTAATATGAAAGTGATAAATCTTGTTCCGCAATATGCAATTAACTTCTAATAATTCCATATTATTATATTATTATTATTATTATTATTATTATTATTATTATTATTATTATTATTATTATTATTAT